>BHFT01002663.1:0-89065 GCA_004320025.1 Laticauda laticaudata | reverse complement strand
TGACTGTATGACTGTAACTTTGTCGCTTGTATCCTTACGATTTATATTGACTGTTTCCTAGTATGATTTGATTGCTTTATTGTACCTAATGGCTATTATTAAATGTTGTACCTGATGATTCTTGACTCTTGACGAACATATCTTTTCTTTTATGTACACTGAGAGCATATGCACCAAGACAAATTCCTTGTGTGTCCAGTCACACTTGGCCATAAAGAATTCTATCTCTTTGGTCATTCTTTTTTCCATATGTAATATAGGCTTGTACATGAAGCTTCAATGAAGCCTCCTTCTCCTCTTCCCCCTTCTCTTCCTCTTCCTTTGACCTGCAGAAATGTCTGCCACAGAGGGAGTGGCAGTCCACAAAGAAACTGTACCTGGCTTTCCATTCTGGCATGTTCCTGAGGGGATGTCTTCCTCCAGAGGGAAGAGAACTCACCTATTAAACATTAGCACAGCCAGCCATCCCTACCTTGCCAGTAGGCATTCTGGTCACACACACACACCTGTTCTTCCCTCACCAGTCACTGCCATTAAGAGATTTCAAATTTAAGCCTGTCACCCATTGAGCCTTACCACCAGCTGTTTGGGTGCAGGAACCGGGGAGAGGCAGAAAATTCCTATTTTACAGCCCATTTCTAAGAGGTCTGTAAGGGGAGTGCATAAGCACACAGTTGTGCCTACTGTCCCTGTCCTATTGTCCTCAATTATTAGTTCCTATTTCTTGTATTTAAATTTATGTTTATTCTTGTTTCTGTTGTATTGTAAGCTTTTGACAAACAAACAAATAAATAAAATAAAATAAAATAAAAGCAGACAGGGATATGTCTTTCCTTGTGTCACACAACCTACAGGTTGTATGAAGTGTAGTCAGAAGGCATGGTGGTACTGAAGTAGCCACAATGTTGCCAAATTTCAATCCCGCAGGAGTCATGGGTCCCAGATTTTGGATGCATTCTGTAAATTAGCACATTTGAGGTACATTAATTCAAAAATTATTGGTCCTTGATGCACCATTATGCCTAGTTGAAGGTTACAAATTATCAAACAGACATGAGAATTTTAGCAGTATATTGATAGATCGTACAGTGTTATTAATACTTAGCATGACAAAAGCTGCTGACACCAAACAGGATCTCAAAGGAAGAAATGCTATGTGAGAGCTCCCGATTTGGTTTGGTAAGAAGAAAAAAAATCCAGCTCTGACTATCAACTTTAGGAATGTTCATAGTTTTGTCTACCTGTGAATGTCAAGGAAACAACCATCTGCCCCTCTGTATTCCCTTGCGAGATCATGTCATACAAATGCTAATAGTTTGGTCTAGCTAGCCAAACAGGCCATGGAATTTGTCCAAGAAGCAAAATAAAACTTTGAATTCAGTCACAGATCAACATTTCTGATTGTACACATAGCATATTATTTTAAAAAATACTATATCCTTGAAAAGAAAAACTCAAGACACAGAGGAGGAGTTGCAAAGTAGGATAGAAGCAAAGGCTTTATTCATTCATTTGCTGTGGACAGCTGCAGTGAGTAATATGTTATTATGCAATATTTCTTCCTTCCTTATTTTTTAAACTGTTGTATATCCTACCTTTATTTTGTATAAGTGAAGTTGATAGTGAATATAATGCTTCCACTGGCTTCTCTTTTCTTTTTTTCTTTTTGCCTCTCACTAGTGATAAAATTCTCTCACTAGTGATAAAATCCAAAAGGTTTTTGCCCATTGCAGGTATAATTGTTTGGTGCAATATTTTTTTTTGTGATTAAGGCATTAGTACTTAAATTTGCAGTGGTAAAATATATTAGGAAATTGAAGGGGGGGGAATCCCCAAAAGAGGGCATAGCAAACTACTAATATCATCAGGAAGCAACCTAAAAACAGTTGGTATTGTTATTTTTTTTATCAATATCTAAGTTCACAAATCTCCATTGAGTTCATCCTAATTATTAGAGTGGCAATAGCAGCCATTTTGACTTGCTAAATAATATTTAATCAGTCAAGGATGGGGGACTTCATCCTCAGGTTACTGAGACAAATCCTCCTTTCTGATGGATGGATGCCCTTTTAGTAATTACATTTCTTTTTCAGTGATGGCTACAAGCGGGTCGCTTTCTGCATGTTCTCTCTTCTGAGGACCAATTAATTCACCCCAACCTCTTTTCACATGGCATTTAGTATATTTGGCAGTTGAGTGTTGACTTGGAAAGTTGTATGAAGTTGGCCATTTGGCTTTTTAATGCATTGTTTATGCTTAGAATATTGTATGAATGCAACCAGTTATGGCTTGTTCAATACAATCAAATTAAGCCTTTGGCGAGATGGGTAGCATATAAGTTATAATAACATAAAATAAGTTAACGATTATTTATTGCAACAAGTGAACTTGATTTATAGCACCCATGGCTTTTATAGATTAAGTGTTGGGAGAAGTAGGTATATGGGTTTTATATATAATTATTATTATGTTATATTATTCTTCTATTGGTCTGTCCAATGTATGTGGCAGGGCATGATGCACAGGGGACTTCATATATGCCTTGGTTTCCAGGTCAATTTTATCTTTGGGGTTTCTTAGGATGGCTGCTATTTTTCTGTCTGTTTTGAAGGCCAGTTCTGATGTGATGCCTGTGTAGTATCTTACTGATTTTGTCTGTAGTACCTCTTATGTAGGGCAGGAACAGCTGGTTCCATAGGTCTGTTCATCTTCTAGGTCTCCATTATGTCTTCAGTGTGTTTTTTGTGGATCAAGCCAGTGATTTTTTTTGTGGAAGCCGTTGGCCTGTCAGTACTTTACTCAGGGTGCATAGTTCAGTCTCTTTATGTGTGTTTTGTCTGCCAGGCATTTGTACCCGCTGGATAACACCAAAAAATGGAGAAAAGGCTGGAACACACTTCCTCACTAGTCAACACATGAAAACCACAGGTCATAGCATCAACTTCAATGGCACACAAAACCCTAGCCACTATAGAAAACCCAGCCACAGAGTCATCAGAGAAAGCCATAGAGATTGAAAAAAGACCTGAAAGCATGAATAGAAGAGATGACTCCACCAGACTGTCAATTATCTGGAAGCCTGCACTCTCAAACAAAAAAATCTCCACACCACAAGCCAGGCAAACACCTGGGCACAAACAGATCCCCTATTACCTCCAGCTCAAACACTCCCCAACCAGGCACCCAGATGAAACCTAGCTTCCTAATAAATGATAGCTGTCCATTTACTTGGACCAAGCTGCACTAAAAGCCTCCAATACAGGAAAACAATGTTGCCACCAATCAAGACAAAAGAAGTCACAAACAGACAAATATATTAGAAACACCAATCAAGCAGAACACAGCAAACTCCAAGACCAATAAACACAGACCAAGACTCCCAACCAATCAGGATGAAGAAAAAAACATTCTGGCACAGCAGTAGGCTAGCCCAAATTTAAACTGAAACGGCTGTGAAAGTCTGACTCACAGACGAAAAACAATATAGAGCCTGATGATGGCAGATGAAATTCTGCCAAAACGTTGCTACAACTTTAAAAGCTACAATTACGTGGGATAATACCTGAATGAAGCTGAACAGCATACATGTAAGTACCGCGAAAACTTAAGAATATATATATACGGAGAGAAGAGAGAGAGAGAGAGAGAGAGTATAAACTTTTAAGTTGAAGTTGAATGTTTAAAACAATTGTACGGTTTAAGACTAAATGTAGCTTAGATTGTTGCCTTTTTACCACAACCTAAAAATAAAGCACATATGATCTTGTGGTGTGCAGCAGGGCTTCGCCCATACTTTTCAGGAAAAAAAGCTTGCAATGAAATGTATTGATTCAAGTTGTTTGGGGTTCCAGAGTACCCAACTCACACCTGTCTCTTCATAATGGTAGGGAGCAATGCAATGTTGATGTTTGAGATATGATCAGGGTCTCATAATCGACGTTTTCAGCATTCTGCTCATTATGTATATTCAGTGAAGGGAGTATCTCCTGTATTGCTATCAACAGAAGCAATTTGTAGGGATGGAAGAAAAGCATCAGTTCCCCTTCCTGCAGTCACCTGCTTCTCTAGGGATATCAGGAGCATGGGGGGGGGGGGGGNGGGGGGGGGGGGGGGGGGGGGGGGGCAGGAAGGAATGCCAGCTTTCATTAGCGAAAAGCCACTAACACATTAGATTGCACCCACCATGTGCAATGGATTGTGAAAGTGGCTATTAATAACTATTTTGTTAAGTTTGCACTAAGTTGAGTTTGGCTAGCAGTAAAATGAATCCTGTCATGTTCATAATTACAAAGGTGTGGTCTGAAGACAGTGAGGTCTGGACAGGTTTGTGTGTAATATTCAACTATACACAATGAATATTTGGTTAATAGTCAGACTTCAACTAAACCCTGATGAGACGGAGTGGCTATAGCTGAGCCCTTCTGTGTAGTAGGAGTTTATTGTCTGTGGTCTTGGATGGGGTTCCTCTGAGTGGTGGGATTCAAAAACTTTTACTTCCAGTTCAGTGGGTGTGGCTTGGTGGGCATGCTTTGCATGCATGCACACACTTTGCATGCACATGTGCACCAAACATGCACTTTACGTGGGCGCAGAGGTGTTTGTGCTGGCACAGAGGTGTTCCAACTCACCTCCTGCAAGCCTGCACTCTCCCGGTCACTTCAGCAGCTGCCACGCAACACTCTGCTGTGCCGCACAAAACAGCTGTGCTTCAAAAGAAGAGGATAAAGGTGAGTATGGGAGCCTGGGCAGGTGGGTGGGCCCAACAGCTGAGTGGCAGAGAGAACCGGTTCAGTCTCCACTGCTCATCGCCGCTACCAGCTCAGCAGAACCAGGCCAAACAGGAAGCATACCACCACTGGTTGCACTACCCAAGGCAGACCCAGTGCATAACCTGCAGATCCTCCTGGATTTACAATTCTTGCTCAAAGAGCCAATGGCAGCCATGGCTAGGCAGGTCTGGCCAGTGGTGGGATTCAATTTTTTTTTACTACCGGTTCTGTGGGCCTGGCTTGGTGGGCATGGCAGGGGAAGGATATTATAAAATCTCCAGTCAGAAGTGGTACTTGCCAGTTCTCCAAATTACTCAAAATTTCTGCTACCGGTTCTCCAGAAGTGGTCAGAACCTGCTGAATACCAGCTCTGGGTCTGACTCTGCATTCCCTCTGCCAGCCGTTGAGTCCTGACCGGCTCAAGGTTGACTCAGCCTACCCTCCTTCCAAGGTCGGTAAAATGAGGACCCAGATTGTTGGGGGGCAATAGGCTGACTCTGTAAACAACTCAGAGAGAGTTGTAAAAGCACTGTGTGCTACTACAGACTATATAAGACTAAGTGCTATTGCTATATTGTTGTCATGCAGTTATTAAGTGAATTTGGCTTCCCCCGTTGACTTGGCTTTTTTGGAAGCTGGCTCGGGACTTTGCAAATAGTGATTACATGATTCCAGAAAACTGCAACTGTCATAAATACATCTTGGTTGCCAAGTGCCCAAATTTTGATCTCATAACCATGGGGATGCTGCAGCAGTCATAAGTATGGAAACCAGCTGCAAATCATTTTTTCCAGTGCTGTTCAAACTTTAACAGTCACAAAAAGAATGGTTGCAAGTTGAGGACCGCCTGCACAGCAAAATATACCTTACCACTTCCAAAAATCTCTCTTTCAGCAATCCCCTTTACTTTAATTGGAAGCTCCTAGATAGGTATTTTCCTCCATGTGAACTCCAAAATTAAAACATGGAAGAAAAATTATTTGCTGCCATATTTCATTTAAAAATTTTTTAAAAGAACAAAAAAAATCTGCATTCCATAGACTCAGCTGAAATTAAATGGTCCTCAGGTAGGAAAGTTTGACGATTATTTACTTATTTGATTTCCATAGCCACCCATCTCAGCCAATGACTCACAGTTCAAAGCACTACAGAATTCATTAGCATCATAGACCATCGTTCGATGCAGAATTATCTCATCCTGGCTCATCTCTCCTCGGCTAAATTTGCGTGACCTGCTTATGGATAGTTCACTGAATCATGATTTAGTGAACTAATTGAATTTTCTGGGTTTGCGCCATAGACTGAGCCATAAACTAACCACATGGGCTTGGTTAGCGCAAAACACGAAGTAAAATGTGGTTGGCTACTTTGTGTCTTGTTGTGTTTATTAACGTAATCATCTACATGGTTCAAACCACAGAGATGGCTCCTTCCTGAGGTTCTTTCCTACAGCTCATAGTAAATGAGGAAGGAGGCCCTTTTCCTAGAAGACGTTGACAACTGTTTTGCAAGTTCAGTTGGTGCCTGGATTGTGATTTTCAGTCTTCATCAATGTAGGGATGGCATGATACAGATAAGGAGTCTCCAACCTGGCTGAGGAATTCTGGGAGTTGAAGTCCACAAGTCTTAAAGTTGCCAAGGTTGGAGACACCTGATACAGAGTGTTATCTTGGGTTTTGTAATTTTTATTTACTTCTTGACCTGTAAGTTTCCTTGAAGAAATTATAATTCAGTTAAATTCTTCAATAGCAATTTTTTTAATACATAAATATGTATTAAATCACCCTTTTCATCAATAAAGGCAGTCTCAGTGTGGTGTACCTTAAATTACAATAATATTACAATTAGCCCAAAAATACTCCCAAAAACCGTGTACAATCAATTGAGATGAAAATAATTAGAGAATAATGTAGTGTCACCACTGTGAGGTTCAATGAGCATCCAAATATTCTTCCATTTCAGCAGGTTCCGGTTGACAAGGTGTAATTATTCATCTTAGCAGAGACCAAGGGGTTCCATCTTGACTCCTGCTGGTTTATGATAACTAGAAGGCCCTTAAAGAAGACAGCATAGAAATGTGATGATATTCTCTCCCCTTGTTTCTTTCTCGTATGCTTATGGCCTTCTTTTTGAAAGATACATTCTGTTTTGCTATTTGTGAGTACTCGATACCTAACTTCAAAAATGCAGTAAATATACAATTCAGAGGTGGTATTCAGCTGGTTCTGACCAGTTCTGGAAAACCGGTAGTGGACATTTTGAGAAGTTTGGAGAACCGGCAAATACCACCTCTGACTGGCCCCTCCCCCATCTATTCTCTGCCTCCCAAGTCCCAGCTGATTGGCTGGGTCTTCTTTTGTTGCCCTGCATAGGACAACGGAGCTGGAAAGCAGGTTAGTGGGGCGGGAAGGGAATGGGATTTTGCAGTAACCTTTCTCTGGAGTGGGGTGGGAATCAGGGGTGGGATTCTACAGGTTCACACCTATTCTCTAGAACCGGTTGTTAACATTCTTAGGCAGTTCAGAGAACCAGTTGTTAGAAGAAATTACTGGCCTAATCCTGTAAGAAAGGCAGGAAGGAAACATTCTGGTGTTGCTCACAGAAACTGCCTCTCTGTTAACCCTTATTACATTCTTGGCAGGACTGGACTTCCTGTCTCTGGAACTTCTCTGGAGTTGTTTTTTTCTCCTTTGCTGGTTCTTTGCTTGTGTGGAGTGACCATTTAAAGTTACAGTGGCACTGAAAAAAGTGACTTACAACTGTTGCAGCATCCCCACAGTCATGAGAGGCCATGCGAGGAGATGCGTGCCTCGATGTGAGTGATGTTGAGTTGACCACACCCAGCCAGCCATGACCACCAACTAAACCATGCCCAGAGAACCGGTTGTTAAAAAATTTGAATCCCACGCCTAGTGGGAATGGAAATTTTACAGTATCCTTCCCCTGCCACGCCCACCAAGCCACAGAACTAGGGTAAAAAATTTTGAATCCCACCACTGATACAATTGATGAGTAAATCTAATGACCTGTAACCTAAACAGGGAAGGATGCTGGAGCAAATCATTTTAGCTCTGTTCTTAAAAATTAGACATGCCAGCCAGCAGATCTGTTCTCAGGGAAGGGATGCAGGGAACCTTCAACTTCCATCATTGGTCTTCTCCAATCTGGAAGCTCAAACCCATGGAGGCTGTGATTTCCAAAATCCCCATGCACACACGATTCCCCCCTCATGCACCATGTGTCTTTGCGTATGCACGCATGACTCTCTTTTGGTGCACAGCATGTCTGCGCATGTGCATGTGATCCCCTTGAATAGAGCACATTCCTGCGCATATGCATGCATCTCCCGCACACACCCCTCCACCCCCTGGCATGCACACCAGATACCTGACAATCAGCTGTTGGACAGCAGCACGCGCATGCATGTGCAGTGGGGCTCTTCTGGGCAACCTCTCGCGTACCAGGGGAAATGGCTCTGCGTGCCACTTCTGGCACCTGTGGCCTAGGTTCATCAACATGGGTATAGGGTCTCCTGCTTGGGCAGGGGATTGAACTAGAAGACCTTCAAGGTCCTTTCCAACTTTGCTATCCTGTATTCTGCAAACAGGTTGTGAAACTCCCGGGCCATGGGCCGGATGTGTCATGTCCTGGCCATGCCCACGCCTGGTTTAGCGAAGGGGGAAAAAGTCCTGATAAGGTATGTGACCCTGCCGTGACGATGTAAGTTTGAAACCCCTGCTGTAAATTGTCAAACTAGTGAATTGTAGAGAAGATCTTTACCAGGGGTAGGATTCTACTGGTTCTGTCCACCTCTCTAGAACAGGTTGCTCCAAAGAGCAGTAGACATAGAACCGGTTCTGTGTCTGCTGATGTTGTGGCCCACCTGCCCACCTGGGCTCTTACCTGACCTTTTTTCCTGCTTTTTCAACTGTAGCTGCTTTGCGCGGCACAGCTGCAGTTGGAAAAGCAGGAAAAAACGGCTTTTCCAACCACTGTGCACCTGCACGCAGCACCGCTCAGCTATCCGGGCAGGTTGTAAATTGTACTCATGCAATGCAGAGCAGCAGAACCGGTAGTTATACCAGTCGGATGCCATCCCTTGGTCTTTACTCTTAGCAATAACTAGTTCCGCTTTCCTCCTCCTCCTCCTATTCTATCTCTTTATCACACAGGCAGTCCTTGTCTTATAACCACAACTGAGCCCAAAATGTTGGTTGCTAAGTGAGACAGTTGTTCAGGTAAGTTTTGCCCCATTTTATGACCTTTCTTGCCACAGTTGTTAAGTGAATCACTGCACTTGTTAAGTTAGTAACATGGTTGTTAAGTGAATCCCCATTGTCAGAAGGTCGCCAAAGGTGATCACGTGACCCCGGGACATTGTGACTATCATAAATATACAACAGTTATCAAGCGAACAAATTTTGATCATGTGAGCATGGACATGGTCATAAGTGTGAAAAACGGTCAGATTCACTTAACAACTTTTAAAAGTACTATTGTAACTTCAGTCACTAAATGAATGGTTGTAAATAGAGGACTACCTATATTACTACGACTACATCTCTTGATCTACTAGTAGGTGTGAAGCTAGCATTCACTCATGATTTGTAAATATATAAGCAATGCATAAACATTGCTGGAACAGCTGTGAACAAATGTTAGAAGAGAAGCTTTAATCCAATCGGACAGCAATGCTCCCTACAACTTGCAAAGCATCAAGCTGATGGTAAACCATCACAAGCATGTTTCCTAAATATCCACAGGAGGATGGGGATGCGTGTGGATGTGTGTGTGTGATGAAACACAAAGAAAACTCCTCACTTTCTTATTGTGGAATGTTGCAACACAAGCAAGCAATAGTGAAGCTGAGGCAATGATGACATGATGCATGCTTCATCACTCTCGTATTATCATCCCAATATCAGAATTTCTCAAAATCTCACTAGCATCATGAATTTTTTGTGATCTCATGTGGGATTGCAACATGGTTTTTGTATAGGGGAGTGCTTGTGGGCATGAGACGATGCACAGGACCCAAAAATGCTTGTCAGATTCAACTGAGTGGATACTCAATTTCTGCAGATTTGTTGCTAAATATACTTCACACTTATCTTCATTATCTATTTACTGACAATTATGCGCTGCTATTTCATTATAACTGAAGGCAGGCAAAACTGAAGTGGCTTACAGGTTTTGTCATGCAGAGATAATGCTGTTGATGGGAGTATATTCCCCAAACACCGAGATTTATTGTTAGGAGGGAATTGGCTAGTGCTGTGTGCTAATGCCAGTCTCAAGACACGTGAATTAGATTGTGTTACTTATATTTATCTATAGACAAGTTCCACTGAAATAGCTTGCTTTACTTTTTGTGGGGGGAGGAAACTACCAAAAATCATCTGTATCTAAAATTTCTATCCCAATGAACTAGTCATTCTGAGTGCAGGCAGTTGTAAATTTGATGAACAAATCCTACTTTTTGTATTGTGAGCCACTAAAATTGTCACTTTCAAAGGGTTCACTTCTTCCAAAGACTTCTTAAAAAAGAGCCCTCAAGGATTAAATAATACCTCAAAATGTTAGTCCTGGTATCTAAATGAATTGAACCCAGGGGTGGGATTCAAATTTCTTAACAACCAGTTCTATGGGTGTGGCCTAATTTGTGGGTGTGGCTTGGTGGTCATATGATTGGCTGGGAGTGGCTTGTATGTAAATATTATAAATATACATGTAAAGATTTTTTATTTAAAAAAGAGCAACTTTTACCCAAAATCAGGCAAAAACTGGTAGGCAGATTGAGCTGCTTGCAGAATCACAGATTCATTCAGAGATCTACCTTTCTGCAATCTACTGCCTGAGTCTGCACTGAAAAATAGAAGCTTCAATCCTAAGGAAGGTTCAGCTCTGCTCTCAGGCCACTTCTCCCTTCCCAACCCCCTGAATACCACCCCAGACTGGGCCTCAGGAAAGCTTCCTGGGCAGGGCAGGTGGGGAGGGGAGGGGCGGGCCAACCAGTGATGCAATTTGCCGGTTCTCCGAATTGTGCAGAATTGTAACAACCGGTTCTATAGAACTGGTCTGAACTGGTAGAATCCCACCTCTGAATTGAACCTGCCTATCTAATCTACATTTAAAGATCAGAAAAAATTATTGCAAATATGTAAGATATGGATAAGATATAGGCCTTCTTTGGACTAAGTCCCACTTTAGAGAAATTCTTTCTCTCCAGAGGTACATTTCAACATCAGTGAAAAGGTTTTATGCACCAAGCCTTTAGCTCAAGCTGATTATGGGCATCAGGAGAAAAGAGTTGAACATTGTGTGAACTAGTTTTATCAGTATACTGTGTTTTGTCATTTCCCTCCCCTTTTCTTCTTTACTGCCCACTTTCCATTGGGATCAGAGTATATTAGAAATACTATTAGTAAATAATAAAAACTAAAATAAAAATAATAAAAAATAAATGTGCATAGAGCCAAAACTGCTAAACTTATCTTATTTACATGTTAACTTTTAAAAGCATACCTAACCAAGCTACCCTTATTCTGAAGGAAAAGTAGGTACAAGACTTTGATCTAAAATCAGGTAGAAGGCCTGCCCCAGATTAATAGCCAAAAATCAGAAGGAATTTAGTGGCACTAGACTCATCAAAAGTTGTTCATCAGATGCATAGAGTGACTAGTTAAATTGGTGTGAGACAAGATAGGAGAGGAAAGGGAGGGGAGGGGAGAAAGTAGTAATTCTAGGAATGAATGGGCTTCCTGCTTGTAAGGGGAGGAGGGCCATTCTCCCCTTGTGTCCTCTGAGGCCCCATATAATGCTTCCCACATTCAGCTGATGCTTTATATAACTGAGACTCAGATAGGAATTCCTAGTTTTCCTTCCCTTCCTTCCCCTCCTTTCCTTTCCCTTCCCTCTGGAACAATATACCTTCAACCAACAAGGACAATTTAGAATGCAAATCATATACCATTAACAGCCTCTTGTAATCATTTACACACATAGTACAAGAGCACTAACACACACAGACACACTCATACACTCCTTACATATGCACTTTAACTTTCTTGCCCCACCCACCCATGCCTGTGCAAGTCTGTTCGGATGATTATCACCTGACATACATTAGGATAAGAATATGGTATCACAGTCTTTCCTAAAAATGTCCAGCAAATGTAGTTACCCCTCCAGGCAACAGTGCAAGAAATTATTGGAAAGATTTCCTAAACCATAAACTTTGTTCCTCCACAGCTCAGGTACTTTCTTCTACAAAGAGAAGAGATCAAAACTTACTGTACTGAAACTGGCCAACCTTGTAAGAGCTAGTTTGATTTAGAAAGCAGGTTTAAGGCTGCCTACAAGAACAGAGACAAATAATTTGGGGATGCTGTATGTCTCTTTGCTAATTGTATGTCTATTTGTAATTTGGGGATGCTGTATGTCTATTTGCTGTATGTCTAATAGGAGGCATGGGAAGAGATATTCCTTATTTCTTTATTGCCATTTATTGGTTGCCTGGAATTTTGCATCCCAGACATAGAAGAAGGACCTAGCTGTTGGCTACCTGGACACTTTCTCCAATTTTTATTTAACTGGCTCAAGGCACCCTATATGCAGCTGCTAGGGACTGATCGAGATCACAGCATACTAGAAAGGGGCCATTTAATCCCTTTTAATCTTTTACTGAGGTCCTGAGGAAAGACATTCTATTGTATTATTAAAGGCCTGGTCCCACTGGCTGACAGCCGCAAAATGTATGCATAAAGGACATAGTGGATGAGCAAAATTTTGGGGGTGGCTCCATCCGTTGTCATCCGCTCCAAAAAGTGGTGAAAATTTGCATAAACAACAGAACGGAAAAGAACGGAAAAGAACGGACGTTGGTAGTATGTAGTGGGGATGTTAAACGGATGTTTATAGGAAGCCTAGCGGATGACAGCAGATGGAAGCGGTTGACACACCTCCGAAGGGGTTCCGGGGGACAATTTCGAAGTGGACGCATAGCGGAAAGGGCGGGATGCATAGCAGATGAAGCGGATGCATCACGGACGCCTATAGGAAACAAAGGGATGCCGTGCGGATATATATCGATGCAAAGCGTTCACTGCACATGCGGGGAGTATGAATTGCGTCAGCTCCGCGGATATAAAAGGATGCAGAACGCACACAGTCAGCATACAGGGGAAAGACGTGCTGCCAACTATACCTTGTAGGAACACCATGGTTCATCAGTCAGGCAAGAAGAGGAAGCCCGTGCCTACTTGTTCAAGCCCTGGCAAGGGTGGAGAAGCCAGAACAAAGCATCCCACCCCCTGGCACTGACTCTGAAGCTGCTGCTGCTGCTGCTGCTGCTGTGGTGGACCAGCCCCAAGCCCCTCAAGCCCCTCTAAAGCCCTGCTGCTTGAAGGCCCTGCGTCTCAAGCCCCTGAAGCCCTGCTGCTCAAGCCCCTGAAGGCCCTGCTGCTCAAGCCCCTGAAGGCCCTTGCTCAAGCCCCTGCCAGAGGGAGGAAGAGGCAAGGGAAGGAGAAGGGAGAGAGGAAACAGGACCGGAACACCCTTCATCACCTACATGAGCCACACCCTGAGGGACCTGCCCGAGGCCCAGTACCAGGTGATGAAGCAGAAGATCACAGCACTTCTGCACAACCCTCAAGGGCCCAACTGAAGCTGCTCCTACCCAGTCCAGGTCTTGCTCCTCCACTCCAGGCGATGTCACAGCCCTTCCACAGCTTTTAAACAGCCCCTCACCTACCAAGACTACGACTACCAGGACTTCCACAGCAGAAGCAGAACTTCCCAGTCCAGGCCCCAGGTTCATCGGATGCCACATACGTCAGTCCTCACCCAGCTGCAGACCTGACAGCCCCACTACACTCCTCCTTCCTCCACCCCACAGCCAAGCCCATCAATGGACAATCTGTCATCATATTGGGCCTGACAACTCAAGTCCTTGATGAAGGGCCTCTCAACCTCACGGGACTCAGTCAGCTCTCGGTAGCTTCCTGAACACACCATCCCCTGTTGTACCCTTGGGGCCAAGCACCCCAATGGCGCCTCAGACCAGCACTCAAGCCACAGCCACCTCCACAGTCCCGCCCGCTTAAACAGCTGAGACCATGGACATGACTCAGAGTGACTGAGAATAGTGTTCAGAGACTCAGTTGTTTACTTGTTAAGTTTATTTTTGCTTAAGACACTTTACTTGGTTCATTTTGCTTATTTATAAAGTCATAAAGTTTACCTAAGAAAGTTAATAAAGGTTATCTTTGCTTAAACACTTAATTAAACAGTTTACTAGGTTCATTTTGCTTATTGAATAAAGTCATAAAGTTTACCTAAGAAAGTATAATTAAGTTTATCTTTGCTTAAGACACTTAGTTTACTTGGTTCATTTTTTTTACTTAATAAAAGTGCTGGTGAAAACTTTGAAAAAATGGTTAAGCCTTTGCATGCTTGTGGGATAGATAAGGATAGTTGTGGGGTAGATAAACCTCCAGTGCAAGCATAGTGGGACTATATGTACACCATCCCAGCTGCCACACATATGGACCTTTATTATCAATAACCAATTTATTCAATTGATCAACACATTTTAGATAAACAAAGCTCTTTATTAATGCCTTATTCATTGTAGGACCACTCAACATACATGGCACAATCTCATCGGTGTTATCCGACAGCCTCAAGGAAGCATCCATTTAATCATCTATCATCCTGTCTTGCCACTCCACTGCTCCAGCTGGGGAGTTGCACCAGTGTCTCAGGAGGTTGCACTGCTTCTTCCCTTCACGTGAAGCTCTGTTTGGGGCCATGTACATCCGCAGTGTCTATCAGGTTACGTCTTGCCTCCATTCACCACGGCTCCATGTCCCCATTCCCTTGTTGACAGTCAACAAGCCTGTTCTGCAACCACTGGTAGCGGTGCACATGAGATTTTGCAGGATGCAGCAAGCTTCCACAATGCTCCTCAAAGTCTCTGGGTCATGCTGCATGGTGGTGAGAAGTACTGGGAACCTGTTGGCCAGGATGCCAAAGGCGTTTTCCACCACCCGTCTTGCCCTGGACACCTATAGTTGAAGATCCTCTCTTCATGGGTGAGGTATCTTGAACTGTACGGCTTCATGAGGTAGGTTCTGAGGGAGAACACGTCATCACCAACGATGAAGTAGGGCACATCTTGTGTGTCATTGGGTAGGGGCCTGGACCTGGAAAACCATGATGAGGTTGCGTTCCAGCCCATCCTTGAGGTCACTTGCGTTGTATACCTGGCCATCTGAAGCTGGACCTGTTGCCTGAAGCATCAATGTAAGATGAACTTGTAGTCAGCATCAATCAGTGCAAAGAGGGATGATACTGAAGAAGCCCTTGTAGTTGTTAAAAGTGGACCCTGAATTGGCTGGAGCTTTGCAGGCCATGTGCTTCCATCTATGGCTCCAACGGTGTGGGGAAAGTTCCACCTCTGATACCACTCTTCTGCAAGTTTTCTCCAGCCTTGTTCAGTGGTGGGGCACTGAGGAGCTCTCCACATATTCTTTCAATGATTGGCCTGTACCACTTTCTCTGACCACTTTTGCTGATGCTGTTGTGTGGCACCTTCCACGCATTACTGCTGTTTCTGTATGTGGTTTCCAGAGGCCAGGTGCCGCAGAGTCAGTGCCATTCTCAGGTCCAGGGTCCAGGTTGGGACAGAAGTTGGTGCTAGGCTTGGTCAACCTGGGTCTCAGACGCTCTACAAGTTCGTCAAACATGGCTGGTGGCATCCTCATGAAGTGATGGAATGCACGAGGTTCTTCGTTTCCTCAGCTCCACCATCAACTGGTCATACAGTCCAAACTCCATTCTTCTCAAGATCCATCCTCAGACCCACACAGCTCTTGACGTTCTTCTTCTCCTTCTGTGTAAAACCTGAAACAGTTTGAACAGGTTTTTGGTTCTGGTGATGAATGAGCGCATCTATCATACGGACTGTGTCATCATCCATGGTGGAGAACAATTGATGATGTTGAAGACCAAGACCAAGGGTGAAGAGGTCTGTACACCACGGCTGCTGGACTCATACTGAGATCCAGATGATTTTCCCCCCCTTTTTATAGGAATATCGGTTTGCTGCTAGGTGTCCTTCTACATTCTCTAGACATCCTCCAGACATCCTAAATATACGAGATACATCCCAGATACAAACATTTGTCCATTTGAATACTTTATTTACGAGATGCATACGCTTACATCCTTTCTATTTGCATGCTACTAACGCTGTGTAGACGTTCCGTTGTACCTTTTGTTTCCTCCCTCTTTCCATTTTCAGCTGCAGCGGATGTGAGTTGAGGGGATAGCCAGAGGATGCAGAGAGGATTACAGCGGACGTTTAATGGATGATAACGGACATAGAACGTTTGTTGCCCATATATGTCATGGTTGTACATCGTACGCGCGCGAAAGTTCATCCGTTCACAAAGTTTTGTTGTAGCTCAAAACTTCTTGTGCGGATGAAATTGCAGTGGATGGATGCTCGATGGATAGAGCGTATGAAACACGTATGCAATGAGTACACAAACGGATGCATAGCTTTCCAACAGATGGCAAGCTTTTTTTTATGTTTTACATCCTCTTTGCATCCGTAAGTGCAGTGGGACCGGGCCTTAAGCTGTTTTTTGCATTGGGAGGAAATCTCATCTGCACCAAATACTCACTATCTCACCTAGCTTACCTCACAACTACCTGGTTTTCTGCTATTTTTGAATGATGTTGCCACTGAGACAGAAGGAACAACTATTTCTATTCTTCCATATTCTGAAAATAAAAAAACAACTATCAGGACCTATTTCTAAAAAAATTGTACTTTTTTTAATCAGTAGTGATAATTTCATTCCTTCATGAGTTTCATATGCTCTCCTTTTATCCTGTTTATCGTTCATATTAGATGAATAGACATTTTCCCCATTATATATTGAAATTAGGAAAAATATTTTGATAAATTGAATAGAGATACATATACACAAGCATTTTTTTCCAGTTCTTGTAACAAATGCTTAACTATCACAAGTAAAACATTCATTTTATTCTGTAGAATGGTACGTGAAAGTGCTATGATTGATTAAAAATGGAAAAGCAGTGCTATTCCCTCTTTAAAAGTAAACTGCATTAGGTGCAGTGAGACTTCGTTTTAACTATATGTGAAGAGTTAAGAAATTTTCAAGTATCATGAAGTCTCTAACAAGCATCCTTTCTAGTCCCCCCCTTTTCCCCCCTCTTTGCTTTTTTGTCAATTTGCTTATTTTAATTAATCGGCTGTATGTTTTATTCTGTAAATTGCAACATATACAGTACTACAACTGTTTCCGAGATTGTTAATAAAATGCTAGTTTATCTACTTTACAATGAATTAACCAGAGCACACTTTTAAATCTCATTTATTTTCCTGAAAGAAAATTGAGCACCTGATCAATTTTCTCACATTGCAATTAATACTTGAACAAATAAACAATCCTTTTTAGAAGTTTAATGCATGTAACCTTCTGTGCTTCAAATGGTGTTGAATCAATGAATAAAACAAGATCTTGCTTGTTGGGGAAGGTACAGGTAGCTCTGGAGATCAAATACTTTAAAAAAGACGTGCCTTGAGGATATATTTTTGTCTGGTTTCATCTCACATCTGATGTCTGCTTTTTCAGATTCTGATCTTTTTTTTTTTTCAGGGTGTTGATTTGTAATAGGCAGAGTGGTTCCAAGCAATATGTTGCCTTTGTGCTGTTGTGCTGTTTTTAGTAATTATAAATATCACTTGAGGCAATTTTGCATCACTATTGAAAATGTGTGGCACAGGCAAAGCAGGTTCAATCAAGCTTTTGATTTGACCAGAGACAGGAGAAGTCCATATCAAAGGAATACCTTATTGTTTCTGATTTTTCACATTTAAAAAAAGAAAACCTTTTCTCCCTTTTAGCTCAATCTCTTTTTTAATCAGCACAGTGTCTGATTTTTGTTAGGAAACACACACACACCAAACTTGTATCTTGAAGGGGAACATAATCTATAGGCATTCATTCTTTCTCTATTCTCATCAAATGGACCTCCTGTTATCTCTCATCAATGGTTGTGTTGACAATGATGATGAGAACTGTGTCTAGAGGATATGTTGACAATGATACATTTAACAGCATCTGGAGGAGCCCTTATCTCCATCCCTGAACTAACAGATTTTGCACTCAAATTTGACATTTTTCCTAAAGTGATAAGAAAATAGATACATGTTTGAAGAAATCATTATTGACTTTTTTTGCTGTGCCACCCCTCACCTTGTGAGGAGTCCAGTAATAGGTGGAAAATCTAATGTGACAATCTGCTATTGGAAGCAACTGGAATGCTAAGTTTATGAGCCCATCCTCTTTCCTAGATGGAGAATTAACCTAAGCAATTGTGATGACTCAGGGCATGTCACAAAGACAACACAGTCAGATAATCAGTAGGAGTCCCTTTATTAGCTACAACTTTGCCCCCAATATCCTGGTTACCTTCTGGCTGGAGAAAAACTATCCCAGGAACAGCCTTTGGCTGCAGAGTATCAAGTTCAAAACATGGTCAACAAAAACTAATAAGTCTAATCAAGGCAAAATGAGGTAATTAGTCTGGCAGGGCAGAAGCAAAAATTCCAGATGTGAAGGCATGGCAATAACTCAACATGATTGGGAAGACTCCAGGAATACAGATAATCAAAGTCAATGCAAGATAAACTCATGTTTGCTCCCAGCAGCTGCTGCTGCGCTCAGCATGCCTTTCTTTTAAACTCTCTTACCCAGCTGTGGCTAATGAAGGGAATCAGGGCCCTTTCCTCCCCCATAAGCCATGCAACCTACATTGCTCTCTTCTCCATTCCTCCCTGAATGAAGAGGGGGTGGACCTGAGTCTTCCTCTGAATTCCCTTGTTCTACTTTTTCCCTGTTCTGCCCAGTGGACTTTGCCCTTCCCCAGTTTCCTCCATAGCCAACGGAGCCACACTCCCACTCTTTGTCAGCTATTTGTCTTCCTCCTCGGATTCAGACTCTGACAGGGGCATGACAGCAATAGACTTCATTCTTCCTAAAGTTTATTCCCCATTAACTAGAGAGTCTTATTTCTTGCTAATTAAAAATAGTTTCATCTGACTGACATAAAGCTACGTCAAACTCCCAGCACTCTGTTTATTGTCCTCCAATATTATGAAATTCATGCCACTAAAATTTGGGAGAAATGCAGTTTTTATTTTTGTTTGATGTAAAATAAACATGACATGGTAAACATGAAGTAACCATACCCATTTCTTTAACACACTACCATATCATTCCAAATGGATTGAAATTATGATGCCAGTTTTTCCACCAAATGTTGCTGATATGATTTCAGGGAAGCTACCCCAAAGAAGGGGCTACCCCAAAGAAGGGCTGTTGTATAGCCCCACTAGTCTAACCTTTGTGTTGAATGAAACAATAGGGCCAGTATATCATTCAATAAGGTTGTACCATTTATATGAATGGCGTTGCAGGGAATCTCAGAAAATCAGGCTCAAATCCCCTCCGCAGACCTTTCGATAACCCCAGAGGTAGTAATTCATCTTTCAGTTTAACTTACCTGCAAAAATGAATGGTGAGGAAAAGATTACAAGCATCACCTTGACATGGAAGAAATCTGGTGTGTAAAATAATCAATAAATAAATATGGTTATGTTAAATTACTTAGTATCTTTCACTTTTGCTAGGGAAATCAAGAATGATTGATTCATTCTTCACCTTGGATCTAAAGTGTGACGCCCTCATATTTAGATTTGTGGGAGGAAATGAAATGGGGAAAAAAGGATGAGAAAGAAAACTGTTGGATGAGCACAATTTTGTTTGATCATCTTGTAATTTGCCCAGAATATTTGCTTTATTATGAATTGCCTAGAAATCATTGTGCCTTGAGATAGATGACAGACTTCAAATATAATCAGGGATGAATAAATGAATGATCAAAAACTAAGCAAGACTAATGGATGGTGCTTTGAAGGGACTTTCACAGTAAACTGTGTAAGCTATGAGTCTTGTCATGACACTGATCTTTGACTCATTCTTACTCTGACTCTATAAAGTCAGATATCTCCAGCCTGTTAAAGCATGGAGAATCATGTCATCCAACAGGCCCCAATCTCTGATTTATTCAGGCCTCAGTGGGTGAGTCAAGAGCAATATTATAGGAAAGCAAGTTTAATGTGATATGAATAACTTAAAAAAGAATTGTGATAAAATAATTGTTTAGAGATTGATATAACACATGAAATAGGAGTTGTAATAGCAGGTTGTCTTGGAAGGAAACAGAGGTCAAGAAGCTTTCAGAATAATGTGATCCTTTAGATGCATAATAATGGTGTGCATAAGCACACCAACATGTCTACCATCCCTGTCCTATTGTTTCTTTTATTTTTATTTTTCTTATATGTATCCATGTATTCATAACTATGTTTTTACTTATACCTATTATCTTGTAAGCAATTGACAAATCAAATAAATAAAAATAAAATAAATGCAAGACAAATTACAGGGTTCACTTCTGGAGAAATTTAAAAATATGTAGTGTTTGCTAGAAGATCAGTCATGAGATATATGAGGAGTGGTAACTCAAAAGTTGAGAAGATTATTTAGAAGTTGAAAATCAAGTTCAATCTTTGGTCTCTATAGACAAAGACAAGAAAAAATATTTGCTGACACTTTGGAGACCCTGCCATTTAATGATACTGATTGGGTATGTTGGACTCATTGTATGGCTCATTAATGCTGATCAGCACTGATGTTTATCTAGAAGTAAAGTTGTTTTTAAAAGCTTTGTTTATAACATATTTTCATAGACCTAGGGTAGATCCATACTTTCTGCTTGATCGTTCATTAGTATGGGCCACTGTTGACAACTCCTCCCCTCTCCCAGCGCACTGCAAATTCATCCTTCCTTTGTGGTTTCCAGCTCTCATTCAAAACTGCTGTCTCCTGACCTTTCCACTCTGTAGGGCATTTTAAGTGCTTTGTTTCATTTAATAGTAGCCCCAATTTGAGTTAGGCTAGCCTCCAGAAGTTGTGTGTGCTCCCTCACTGGAGATTTTAAAGAAGAAACTGGACAGCCATTTGACTGAAATGGTATAGGGCATGTCGTCATGGCATCATCACATGACCTATTAGGACGTTTTCCCCATTTGCTAAACTGGGCATGAGCATGGCCAGCATGTGATGCATCTGGCCCATGGGCCTGGAGTTTGACAGCCCTGGTATAAGGTCTCCTGTTTGAGCAGGGGGGGTGGACTAGAAGATCTCCAAGGTCACTTCCAACACTGTTATTCTGTTAATGGAAAGTCACTCTCCTGCGTAGCCATTTCATTCTGGGTTGTCAAGCTGCTATGTTCTCTGCAATGTTTTAAATCTTGCAATTGAATCAACAATGACTCACATTCTCAGTCCTGGAGATTTGTGCTCTGGTTAGCCCTGACATCCCCCAGGGGGAAAACCTTTGCAGTTTCTATGGAGTCTTGCATGAGGCATGCTTTCCTTGCTCTTGTATGTCCTTCTCACTGTTCTGTGTGTTTTCTTTCTCTTTTCTCTCTTTCAAAAAAGCATTTCAGCTGCCACATAGAAAGATGCCACTTTGATTCTGTGAAGGTGATGTGCCAGTTGTCCTTGCTACAAAGCTCCCAGGGACAGATAGGAATGTAGGAATGAGCGAACAACCTGCTTCCTATGGCTTTGATTCTTGTTGCATTGGAGCCAAGTGATGCTAGGAATGGGGAAAACAATAGATAGAGTCTGCATTAGGAAGTATCAGAGGAGATTGCTAAGACATTTTTGTGGGTAAAATCAAAGGAAAAGCACAGGCACTAATAAAAATTCCTAAAAGAAAAGGGCAGGCACTGGTATACTGTACAAAGCTGCACAGGTGCCAGCCAACAAGGATTGGCTTTTCTCCATGCATAGGAAGGCAAGAAGCTGAGGAACAACATATCCAGTGCTCAGTGCCCATACTCCCTACTTAACACCAGCCCAGGCCCATTGTCATCCCTCTGGAGTCTGACTGGAAATATGCTTTAACTGCAAGGAAGAGTGAATACAATTTAACAAAATCACAAAATTGGGAAAGAACAGTTTCCAGGAAGCTCTCAAAATGACCATTCATCTTTGGGGCAATGCACTCTACATGGGGGCTACCTCTGAGTTCACCTGAATGCTACAGCTACATTCCAGCAGCAGTAACGCACTCCGTCATTGGGCATGTCTCAGTAGGCCCATGTGGCACCATTGCTCCACAAGCAGTGTTGCCAGTTGGCTTCCAGGTACAATACAAGGTGCTTGTTACAACCAAGTCATAGGACGTAATTATCCGCAGAACTGACTATCTCCAATTGCCCATCCTGTATGATCAGGAAAAGAAGGAATGCTTCAGGGCCCCTTTTTCTGCTGAGATGCCTGTCCTCTGGGACAGGAGCCACCCCAAAGATTCATATGGCTTCCACTCAGATGATGAAGCCTCTAGAAAACTGGCTATTCCACCAAGCCTTAGGTCATGAAAAGTGCTAAGCTAAGTGTTCAATTCTACTTAACCGAGGACATGCATGGTTTGTGTTTTTTATTTTTCTATTGTTCTGGTTTATACAATGTTTCATTCTGGCTTTGCTATTTTTCCATATTTTTGTTAATGGCTTTAACAATGAGACGGAAAGGAAGGCTATCCAATGTGCAAACAACACAAAAAAGGCTAGGTTTTTATAATGTATGTTTTAAAATGACTATTGAAGATGAGGATTGTGCATAGATTCCTTTTCAAAATAAAATCCCTAGAATGGAGTTCAGCTAAGAGAGTTTGGCTAATGTAATAAGCTTTAAAAAGCAATTGGCCTGCTTAAGAAAACTAAGTGCATTATATTCCAATACTTATGGGCAGTAGATACATATCTTACCGAGCTCTGTAAAAAGAATCTCTGATCTGAAAAAAGAAAGAAAGGAAAAGTTCAGGACTTCACCTGTGAGAATTGTTCCACCTTTCGCTGTATACCTCTCTTCCTTATAAGGCAAACCAGGAAGTAAAAGGACTGTGCGAAATTCCATAACCATGCTGCTATCAGGCTACCTGCTTTGGTACCAGGGGTTTTTTGTCGTCGTTATTTCCTTTATATCAATGTAGCCTTCTGTTAGAGTCTTTGAAAACCTCCATAGTTTGAAAACCTTCAGCTGTACGTTAAAACGGCTTCCAAACTTTGCTTTTTCTGAGCTTAATTAATGTTTGATATATTTTGTGCCTGCAGCCAGAACTAAAAGCGAATGGGGATTGAATTGCTCTGCCTTTTTTTCCTATTTCTACAAAGGAATAAAAATGTACAAGGTAAGGCTCATTTTATATATGGAATACAAACTTAGGAGTGTGTATTTGTTCATGTGAGTCTGTGTGATTTGGTTCTGGATCTGATCTCTGCAATTATGATAAATATCTTGAAGAAATATAGCCCTTCTGCCCCTTCCCCCCCCCCCCACAATTTTTTTTCAAGGACTTTGGTCTGACGTTATGAAGAACGATTCAGTGTCAGGTAAACAGACCAGGTCAAGGATTAATATAAAAATAATATTAAAAGCTAGCTGCTTTATCCTAATTATCCTCTTGAATAAAGCATCACACTGATTTCAGTTAAACTATTGCTCCACAAGGTTTATTTCTTAATTATTGAAATTTTAATGATTGTTTCCATCTGTTCTGAAATGCCTAAGGGATTTTCCAACAAACAAGTAAAACTGGATTCTCTGACAAACTAACTTTGAGGAAGTCCGAACACTGTCCAGAATGTTACAGTATGTACCTGACATAATTAAAGTATGAGCTAATCTAATACATTTCCTTGATGTGCCATGTAGGAAATTGTGATTCAGGGAGTGCCATGAACTGTGAAGATTGTTTGCTCTCTGGACCAGGCTGTGGCTGGTGTTTCCAAGAGGTGAATTATTTCAAAGACACAAAAATAATGACGATGTAATTACAAATGATATGTTTGTTAAATAATATACTATTCGTATTCTGAACTCTCAGCTCCAAGCCACATTCTTCAGGAGAAATCTAATTCAAAGAGTGGGTCAAAATACCTACTTTAGAATCAGTGGAAATTAGCATATCCATTACTTACTTTTCTTTTTAATCTCTAGGCCCTAACTCTGATTCTAAGCAATCTTAAAAGCTTTTTATACACCTTTCTATTTAACAAATTTTTTAATTTGTGACCTAGCAGCTGCTTAAGAAAAGCAACCTCGAATTCAACATTGATGTGCTTTAAGGATTATTAACCAGGCTCATTAAACACTTTCAAACTCACTTTTCAAAGGATTGTTCAAATGTATAATTAACAAGTTTGGGGCAAAGAGGAATATTATGGAAGAAATAGGGACAATTTAAATAGATAGGATATAACTGGGGCAAAAATTAATCTACAGAGAAGTTACATAACAGCCAAAAAAGATGTTCTACCAAGGAACATCTTTCTTGGACTGATAATATTCTGAATCTGATCTTGCATCCATTTAAAACAAGGAATGAAAAGAAATTAAATCTAATTCCAGATGGACACACTTTGCAACAGTTGTCTTGTTAAAGGATTTATTAACTAGCTAGAAATTGTCTAACATTCCCAATTCTGTCTCTGCCAATAAAGAGACTAGAAACTTCTGGCTCAGTTCAGCTGACGTAGTGATTCAAGTATGTGTTGGGTTCTCCTGAACCCAAATCATAGAGAACGGAATATGCTTCATGTAACAAGACTGGGGCACCTCCTTTGCTTTGTAAGTGAAAACAGAACTCAGAGATAATATAAATATGGTGTCAGATACCGGCTTCTGTGTGAAAGTGTGCATGATCAAAACTGCAGAAAATTAGTAGCTTTGGTTTGACTGTTTCTAAGTAACCGTATGACTTAATGTTCACACAATCTTGATTGTGCTTACAGAAAACAGTAAAACTTTTTTTCTTACATTCAGACATTTTCAAATGAAGAAAGCATGCTTGGTCCTGTTTCCACATTCCATTATTTGTCATTTGCTATTGTTTTGGTCAATCCCAAACCTGAGCCTATGAAAGAAACTCACAGTTAGTGATAGAAAACTCTGCTTATACAATTTCCCTTTGTCTGGAATGTCCTCTTGAGGGGAAAAAAAAAACCAGGAACCTCAATGACGAGGAAATAAATTGGATGAAGTATGATCACAATGATTGCGGAGATGCTGCGAAGGTCATAAATGTGAAAACCAGTCATAAGTCCCTTTCATCAGAGCTGTCCTCACTTCAAATGGTTGTTAAGCAAATGGTCATAAGTCAAGAACTATCTCTATGGCAGGGCTGTCAAACTCCCAGCCCATAGGCCAGATTCATCACGTGTTGGTCACGCCCACGCCCAGTTTAGCCAAGGGGGGAAAAGTCGCAATATGTCACATGATGCTGCTGTGACGATGCGAGTTTCACATCTGCTCTGTGGCAAGGTCACCTATGGAGATCTAATGTGGCATTGCCAACAAAAGCAACAGCAAAGAAGTCTTTCTTCCTACACTATGCCATTCAGAACTCTTTGGCTGATGGATCTGCTACTTACTTTCCCTGCCTGACCAGGTGGGATGGGCTCAGGGGTGGCATTCTACCAGTACGCACCTATTTGCTAGAACCGGTTGTAAACATTCTAAGCAGTTTGGAGAACCGGTTGTTAGAAGAAATTACTGGCCTAATCCTGTAAGAAAGGCAGGAAAGGAAACATTCTGGTGTTGCTTACAGAAACTGCCTCTCTGTTAACCCTTATTACATTCTTGGCAGGACTAGACTTCCTGTCTCAGGAACTTTTCTAGAGTTTTTTCCCCTCCTTTGCTGGTACTTTGCTTGTGTGGAGTGATCATTCAAAGTTACAATGGCACTGAAAAAAGTGACTTATGACCATTTTTCACACTTAACTACTGTTGCAGCATCCCCACAGTCATGAGAAGCCAGGGGAGGAGATGCGTGCCTCGATGTGAATGATATTGAGTTGGCCACACCCAGCCAATAACATGACCACCAAACCATGCCCATCAACTAAGCCACACCCACAGAACCGGTTGTTAAAAATTTGAATCCCATCCCTGGATGGCCTGATGCAATGAGATGAAGATAGTTCCATAGGTAACCTGGCCCCATGCCATATCCCATCTCTTATCTCTAAATAAATTCTTATTTGTTTGTTTGTTTGTTTAATTTATATGTGACCCAACTCCATTTTCAAAGCAACTTTCCTTAAAGCCTCATCGTTCAGTTCTGATCAGTGAAAGTCCATTAAGGATTATCAGAGATAACAACATATCAATTTTGACCTTGATCAAAATAAACCAACCTTATAGTCCTTCCTTTTATTTTTAATAATCTTGATCTATTGTTCTTTAAAATAATGGCCTAGAGTTTGATTTCTTTTCTTTTCTTTTTGTTCCTTCTTACAAAATTCTTCCAAATTTTAACAAGCCTCTTTTGTACAACCCATGTAGGCAAATTATCCAAGTCACTCTCTTGGTTTATTGTTTGTTTATCCTTTTAATCATTAGGCCCCTTTCACACTGCATCAATGGATGGAAAGAGGATGTAAAATGGAGAAAAACACTTGCCATCCATTGGTTAACGCGATGGCTTTCCGGTCTGTACTCACTGCCTCCGTTTTGCTTCCTCTCTATCCGTCCAGCATCCGTCTATTGACATTTCATCCGCTCAGAAGGTTTTGAGTGCTCAAAACTTTTGAGCAGAAAATGTATCATGCATCCGTTCTGCATCCGCTAGGCATACGGGGGACATCCGTTCTGCATCCGTTACGCATCTGCTATATCCGCTAGGCATCCGCGCAACTCAAATCCGTTCCAGTAGTAAACGGACGCAGGGAGGAAGCAGAACGGACGTGCAGCGTTAGTAGACATGGACGGAGAAAGGATGAAAGTGATGCAGCTACGCATCCGCGTCATCCGCTGCGCATCGCTCTGCATCCGCTCTGCATCCTCTACGCATCTGCTTGCATCTCTACGCATCCACTCTGCATCCTCTACGCATCCTCTATGCATCCTCTACGCATCTGCTCTGCATCCGCTTCCATCCGCTAGGCTTCCGTTCCGCATCCGCTTTCCATCCACTCTGCGTCCTCCCCCCGTCCGTTCCTTTCCGTGTTATCCACTCTGCTTATGCAAATTTTTGCATAAAAATTTGCATAAACATTTTTCTCGTCCGCTGTGTCCTTTTTAACAACTTTTTTGCATCCGTTGGGCAGTGTGAACAGGCCTTTAAGACATTCAGATGGTTTCTTTTTATGTCCAGAGTAACATCTTTTCCCATGTCATTCTTGTAGCCTATCATTTTTAAATCCAGTTTCAGATCAGTTTCAGTCTTGAACAACAAAGCCTGTTCCTCTTCCATATCACCTTTTAAACAGTCTGTCTATAGAAGCACACACTTTTAAAATTAACAAGTGAGTTCAGTGTTCAAAACCATCCTTCAATATGTCCAATATTAAAAATCTTTTGCTCTATTCTCTATTAGTAAGCCAAATTTAAGCTATTCTCCTTCAATTGTAATCTTTAATTCCTTCTATTCTCTACCCTTTAGTCTCATCCTATCTTTTTAAAAAAGAAAATTCAAAACAAAGGCATTTTCCCACAGGAAGGAATGTTCTAATTAATGCCAAAGTCTTATTTCAAATTCAAAAGGACTCTTAGTCCATTTGTAGCTTTCCACAATTAAAGTTCTAATCACCTTGTTTATTTTAAAAAAAAGTCCTTAAACTTGAATTTATTTATTTTTTGCTAAAGAAACTCTGACAGACCTATAAAATTTGTCATTCCAAAGATTCCTAACAGTTGAAAAGAAGTTCATAAGTCATTTGGAACTCTGGTGGCACAGTGATTAGAGTGCAGTACTGCAGGCAAACTCTGCCCACAGCCTGGAGTTCAGTCCTGATCGGTTCAAGGTTGACTCAGCCCTCCATCCTTACAAAAATGAGGTAAAATGAGGACCCAGATTTTTGAGGGCATTATACAAATAATGCTTCTTCATTTTAAACCACCCACAGAGTACTATAAAGCACTATGAAGCAGTACAGATAGTCCTGAATTTATGACAGTTCATTTCGTGACTGCCCAAAGTTACAATGGCACTGAAAAAGATGACTTATAACCGTTTTCCGCACTTACAACCATTGCAGCATCCCCATGGTCATGTGATCAAAATTCGGATGCTTGGTAACTGGTTCGAATTTGTGACAGTTGCAGTGTCCCAAGGTCATGTGATTCCCTTTTGCAACCTTCTGATAAACAAAGTCAGTGGGAAAGCCAGATTCATTTAACAATTGGGTTATTAACTTAACAACTGCAATGATTCACTTAACAACAGTGGCAAGAAAAATAGTAAAACAGGGCAAACTCACTGAATAAATTTCTCGCTTAGCAGCAGAAATGTTGGGCTTAATTGTAGTTGTAAGTTGAGGACTAGCTGTATATAAGCCTATCTGCTATTGCTATTACCAAAAGAATATAGCTATTCTCTCATTTCTCAGAACTCTAAGCCTGCCAGAGACTGCTGTTTTGCAATATCTTTGCAAGGAGCAATTGTTTGGAGCAATTGTGGGTGATCTCAAATCTTCTCCTTGTCCAGAGAGGAATTCTGAAGAGCTGCTGTACTTGCTGGCTCTTAATTCCACTGTTGTCTTTGCTTTTAGTAGAGCTGTCCTCACGTCTCTATTTCTTCCCTGGAAGTCGAACAACAGTAGGTAATTTGGTCTGATATCTTTTTGAAAATCTGATTAGTTTTGAAATCTAAAACTAAAAGCCAACTTCCATTTTGAATAAATTCAGAAACAATTTTGCTTTTAGTATGAATAGGAGCAATGCCAATCTTGACTTAAAAGAAATTGTGTTGTTGAGAAAGTAAGCTTGGTGAAGGTATATTTATATTCTATTCATGTAATTATACACTATGCCTTCTCAGTGCAGCAACTATTTTTTCCTGATCCATATAGCCAGACCTTAATGCTATAAATGTAACTAAGCATGGGATAGTTCTTCAGTTCCCCTGTTCAAGAAAGATCCTAAGAATTTGTGTGTGTATGTGTGTGTGTGTTTGCCTTTGAGTCAATGTTAACTCATGGACAAATCCTTGCAATTTTCTCTGCAAGGTTTTCAGATATCATTTGCCCTTGCCCCTTTCCTAGGGCTGAAGCCCCTGTCCCACTGCACCAATGGATGCAAAGAGGATGTAAAATGTTAAAAAACGTTAGAAAACGCTATGCATCCGTTGTGTATTCATTGCATACGTGTTTCATATGCTCTATCCTTTGAGCATCCGTCCACTGAGATTTCATCCACTCAAGAAGTTTTGAGCTGCACAAAACTTTGTGAACGGATAAACTTTCCGCTGTGTACGATGTAAATCCGTGACATACGAGCAACAAACGTTCTATGTCCGTTTACCATCTGTTAAACGTCCGCTGTATCCTCTCTGCATTCTCTGGCCATCCCCTCAACTCACATCCGTTGCAGCTGAAAACAGAAAGAGGGAGGAAAAAAAAGGTACACGGAACGTCTACACAGCGTTAGTAGCACGGAAATAGAAAGGATGAGCAGTGAACGGTTTGCATCCTATATACATCCTCTAGGCTTCCTATGAACATCCGTTTAACATCCCCACTACATACTACCCACGTCCGTTCTTTTTCTTTCTTTTCTGTTCTGTTTATGCAAATTTTTGCCACTTTTTGGAGCAGATGACAATGGATGGAGCACCCCCGAAATTTTGCTCGTCCGCTGTGTCCTTTTTGCATATGTTTTGCATCCGTCGGCCAGTGGGACCTAGCCTTGAGAGAGAGTGACTGGCCCAAGGTTATCCAGCTGGCTTTGTGCCTAAAACAGGACTAGAACCCCACGGGATTAATGTGATTTTCTTAGAGCTTATCTTCACACCTTGCTAACTGCAACTTAAATATGACTCATTAATCATTTTTAAAGGACATAACATGTCCTCCTGGCATTGGCTTTGTCTCTTCCGCAACCCATTGTGCAGATAATATAGGTTCAAATGTATCTGTTCCAGTTTGGAAGTGGTGATTTCTCCTCTTCTTCAAACACAAGTTTGTGTGAATGATCTGGGATGGTTCCTTGACAGGAATGAAGATGGCATTTGAAGGGGATGCAGGCAGATTCTCTCTGTTCTAGTTGCCACCCATTTTAATAAGAATAGCCAGAGACCTTGGCTTCCACAGAGACATCTGGGGATTAAGGAAGAAGCACGCTCAGCATGAGAGATTGTGGGGAGGCTGAGAGAGGAATGAAACAGAGAGGTGACAAAACAAACAAGAAACTGCAGGCAAGTGAATGATAGCTTATCATTCTGAGAGATTCGTTCTTAATTACTTCAAAATAAATGAGGTTGGGAAATTCTTTTTCAAGTTTTCAAGATTCTGTATCTCCCTAGACTATCATTATCATTAAAACGTTGATTATATGCCATCAAGTTGGTGTTAACTGTTAGCAACTCCATAGATAACCTTCCCAGGATAGCATTAAAAATCCTTAACTGAAGTTTGTATAGTGCTTGTATTCTTGGTTTTAGTTCATTCCTCAGTAGGCATGCAAAGGCTTGCATGGTTTGCATAGGAAAAACATTTTGTCTGCCCATGTTGTGATCGTGTAGCCTGATGCAAGTTTCGACTGCTGAAACCTATCCTCCGTGGATCTTAAAGTAGATTATTTCCAAGAAAACTCATATTTGGAAGTCAGCCCTAGTAGGAAAATATTGGAGAGAGGGGGGAAACTAACCTTCATCTGTCCCCAAAAGAACATAGAAACAAAACATCAAGGTTAGTGTTATCATGATGTGTGCATGCTTTTTAAGGGATTATCTGATTATCAATTGATGTGAGCTGATAGTTGGACTACTTTTGGAGATGGATTTAGTGTTCTTCCAGAACACTAGGATTTTTTGCTTGTACAAGAAAACATGTACAAAACCAGACAGGGCCTAATAATAATCATGCCCTTCATCAAACTCTACTTAACCCAAAAAATGGGTGGATGTGGAATGTTTCCTCCCTAGTCCAAGCCCATTCAGATGAAGTAAACAATTGGCAAATATTTCTCCACTTCCAGAAGATACTCAATGAGAGTGTAAACAGAGCCAGGAGAATCCACTAATTATTTTCCTTTACTTGCCCTACATTCAAACTATAAGGGTGACACCAGTGCCAGATCTCCCAGGCAGAATAGAATACAGCAATGAAATTCACAGGAAGTTGACCAGAGGTGATATTCATCAGGTTCTGACCAGTTCTGGGAACCGGTAGCAGAAATTTTGAGTAGTTCGGAGAACCAGCAAATACCACCTCTGACTGGAGATTTTACAGTATCCTCCCCTGCCACGCCCACCAAGCCACACCCAGCCCTGCCAACTCTCACGGTTCTGCCATGAGTCTCACGATTTTTTGGCATATTTCACGGTCTCATGACAAGGCTCCTCAATCTCACGCCAAATTTAAAACTATTTTTTTTTCAAATTTGGGGGTCTTATGCGCTTATATGCACATAAATCTGATTCTCACACAAACAACATGACGCCACTTCTCAGATCACGCAATATCGATATTACCATACAGTCATATATACATACAGCACATTTCTTTTCACTCTGGGTGCCTCCATTTTGCTTTTTCTACTACCGGATATAACACGCTCTGATTGGTTAGTTATTCACATGACCGTGAATCTCACTATTTTTTATAGAATCTCCAGATTTTTTTTTCATGGGTCTCCAGATTTTCCTTTATCAGGGGTTGACAGGTCTGCACACCCACAGAACCAGTAGTAAAAACATTTGAATCCCACCACTGAAGTTGACGTGTTTCTGTGAGCACAGGTACAAAGAATGGGTACATTAGAGCAGATGTAAATAACAGCCCTCAGTTTTTAAAACAAAGGGTAACTGATAATCAAGAAGCCAGAATGTTCTTGTTCTTTTTATTGTAAGGTCATCATACAGTACAAAGATTCTTATGGAAAGGCATTGTTGCTGTTTTTAGTAAGGAAAAAAATGCCTTATAGAGTCGATTCCATGGGTTTTCAGGAAAAGACAAGTGAGTGGGATGCTAGTTTCCTCCAGCTCCTTTTTTGCATCATTTCTAAAGACTTACACAGATGAATACGTTTGATAATCTGTTCCACAGATATTTCAAATGTAGACCCAAATGATTTAAATATGGGCACGCTAGCCAGGATTACATAAAAAGACTCCAGAAATATATATGTGTGCTTTATGTGCAATAATGCAAAATGTTAAACTGGGAATATTATTTCTAGGCTAGCTTACAGTATTTCTATTTAGCCATTCTATGATAAATGGAGTATTTATTGTTTTTGCCCATGCAAAATATTTATTAATGAAAGATACCTAACCAGCAGTATTTATTTTATTTGTTTTATTTTATTTGGTTTTATCTATTTTATTTTATTTGGATATGTTGGATTTCAACTCTGAATCACCCGAGAAATTGCCCTTGGATCCAAAGTGAATTTCTACTCTGAAATATTTGATTTAATGTATATTTTTATCCAAAATGGTTTTGAAATTAGATCAATTCTATTATGTTATTGAGAGAAAATGGGGAAAATATTACTTTGAAGAAACACAGAAACTTTCCTAGTATGTAGCTCAATGTCATTAGAAGCCTCTGATCAGTCAAGAGGATATCTTATCTAGCCTGTGGCCAGCCTAGCAAGGGTTAGGGTTAGGGTTAAGAAGGAAGCATAACCAGATGGGTTAATTCTACTTTATAGTTTGTTTTTATCCTATTTATTTAAAATCTTTTCAATGAAATAAAAACAATGCTTTTGAATCGAAGAGAGAAAAAATAAGGAAAAAGTAATAAGAAAGTGAAACATTTTAATGTTGTAAGCCTCTCAGATTCATCTGTGTGTGAGTTGGATGGCCACATTAATTTGTTCAATAAATAAATAAATAAGTAAAAGAAATAGAAAATAAAGAATGTGAAAAAATGAATCTTCTTAACAGCAGTTATAAGTACATTTCTATTTTATTCTCTCTCTGTTCCTTCATAATTCTCTTTTTTTCACAATCTATCCTTTCTATCTTCTATCTTCAGAGGGGAGGAAACCCAAAGAAAGTCCCCAAACATAATGATAAAATATCATCCAATGCATGCACACAGCAAGAATTATTTCTTTGCTCTGTAAACACCCATTCTCATGATTAATAAAGGCAATTTAGCACTGCACATGGTTTTCAACTTACAACGGTTCATTTAGTGACTGTTCAAAGTTACAGCAGCACTGAAGAAAGTGACTTATAACCATTTTTTTTACACTTACAACCACACACGATCAAAATTCATGCTTAGCAACAGATTCATATTTATGATGGTTACAGTGTCCAGGGGTCATGCAATCCCCTTTTGCAAATTAAGTCAATAGGAAATTCAGATTCACTTAGCAACTGAGTTACTAACCAAATAACTGCAGTGATTCACTTAACAACTGTGGCAAGAAAGGTCATAAAATGTGGCAAAACTCACTTTAAAAATATCTCGCTTAGGAACAATTGGGAATGTAAGCCAAGGACTAACCATATATACCAATTTATACATAGATTAAGTCAATTTCAACATGATCCATCTTAACATTGTTTGCCCCATGTCCTCACATACACATCTAATGTGACACACCTCATGGAAAAAGCATTATTGTATTTCCTTTAGAATTAGAGCCTTCCATTTAATTAAACTATTTTGTATTTCACTTGGTTTGTTTTTTGTTCTTCCACTCCTTTGTAGAATTTTACTGATTTATCTGACATTCATAAAAGGTGTGACACTCTTGAAAAGCTTATTTCGGAAGGATGCCACCTGAATTTCATTGAATTTCCCATTTCCAAAGTAGAAATCCATGAAAACAAGCATCTGAGCGATGGGCCACAAATAAATGGTTCAGAAGTTACTCAGATTTCTCCTCAAAAGATAACTGTTTTCCTGCGGCCAGGTAAGTTACATCATCACATCTATAAAACTTTTTTAAATAGCTGGCTATTTATTTATTTGTGACCTGCCTCAATCTTGAAGAATTGTAAGAGTTTAAAAAAAGCCATGGCAATAAAGTCAATGCACAAGTTGGTCTACAAAAAAAATCCAGTAAAAATTTGAAAGGTGATATCTGAATTCATTTACTAGAGAGTAAGCTTTGTTCAACTTAGGAAATCTATTTCTGAGTAAATACCTGGGGATTTTTTTTAATCAAGTGATAAAAGGACACCTGAGGCTGTATGAGACAGAACCATTTCTGTAAAGTTAATATTTTGTTCACAATAGCTTTAGCAATTTCCTTTTTTCCTACTGCAATATTAATATGGTACAGAACAATAGAATCCATCACAACTTACAAGCAAATATCTATCATTTGAGCATATTATAATGCTCCTTCAGTCCAGATAGGTGCATTTGTTCAGCTATGATTGCAGCACATTTGATGAATAGATTTGAGAAATATACAGGTTTGTAGCAGGGGACATAGTAATTGATGAAAGCAGAAACAATTTACTAATGTTCTTCTCCAAAAGAGACCCTGTCTTTTCAAATAATTTCTCAATAAGTTATGTTCTCGTACTTTGCCAACATTACTTTATCTCATTAAATGATTTTCTCAAAAAAAGTGCATGTTGAATTGGACCCACAAGGAAACTATCAACCAATACAGCTCATGAAGCAGAGGTATAACATCTGCAGTCCTTGGAGCACACATAATTGCCCAAGCTCCCTAATACCCAACATGTGGTCTTGTGAACTATTGGGAGGGAGAATGGCACAACCCTTTATGATGGATGGGAGGAGGGTACTTTACAGGCTGTAAAACACTCATTCTGTGATCTTCATAAATGTGAATGGTTGTTAAGCATCATAATATCCAGATGATAGGGAGATAGGCAGGTAGGCAGGCAGAGGCCAAGGTCACCCAGCTGACTTGATGCCCAAAGGGGGACTAGAACTCACAGCCTCCTCATTTCTAACTAATGTATTCAATTAGCAAACTGGCTCTCTTGAACAGAATAAATGGATTAAATATATACATATCTATTGTATTTAATATAATATTAATCACATGTGCATTAATATTTAAAAGAAATACACTAAATGGTTTCAAATTAAATATAATAACATTTTTGTTCCAGCCTCACCCACTAGTTTTTCAAATGTGGCCTATTAGCAAGTTGGGTTATCACAGCCCATCACAGATAAATGAAGGTAGCTCAAAGTTCATATGGGGCCCTCAGGCCTAGAAACACCTGTCACTCAGGCGTTCCTCTGGAGATGTGCATGACAGATAAGAAATGCCACAAAGTCTGTAACAATAGCTAGTAGCATTGGACTTTGCCAGTAACATACAGTATTAGACGAAATACAATCCTGTGCCCATCAGAAGTGTAAATATTTTTGAAAGAGTAGATATGTGATCTCATGTGGCCCAAGCCTTACTGAAAGGGTGCTCCCAATTTTTTTTCTTCTTTCTTTCTTTCTTTCTTTCTTTCTTTCTTTCTTTCTTTCTTTCTTTCTTTCTTTTTTCTTTTTTCTTTCTTTCTTTCTTTCTTTCTTTCTTTCTTTCTTTCTTTCGATGTGCATTGATTGCCACAAGCTTGATGCCATGCCTGACAGAACTGTTTTGACAAAAAAGCATTAAGCTGGGTGGAATTCTCTGCCATCTCATTTTCTGGAGGTATGGGAACCTCCAGATTGAATGAATGAATGAATGAATGAATGAACGAACAAATGATTACAGAGAGTGAATGGCACGTGAGAATGCAAAGTTTCAAAGTACTGTTTATTTTAGTTTTACTGAAAAGTGATTCCATCCCTTCTCAGAACTAGAGGAAAAGTATTGGTAATGAAACAAACCTTCTGATGCTTCTACAGGAAGGAAGTCTTCCTGGCCAATGGGATGGAGAAGGCAGATTTTGTTTTTTTTACCGAGCTAGTCATTCCAACTTTTAATTTGTTGTTTCTTGTAGTAGTCTGTGTATAAAGCATATTTTGCAATTATACTTTGTAGATGTTTTTCACTATCCATATCAGACAATCAATTATTAACAAAGTTAATGCTACTGCTGAGATATTCTTTGTCACAGAATAATACCATACAGCATAGAGAATAAAAAGACCCGGTCAATACTTGTACTTCCTCTTCCCTTTTTTAACCACAGTGGTTTGATCAGTTTTCTATTTTTCCTTTGGTTCCACAAGGAAATGAAGAAACAATACAGATCAACGTTCGTCAGACTGAAAATTACCCAGTTGATCTCTACTACCTCATGGACCTTTCAGCTTCTATGGATGATGATCTGAAAACCATAAAGGAACTGGGGTCCACCTTGTCCAAAGAAATGTCTCAGCTCACCAGTAACTTTCAGATGGGCTTTGGGTCTTTTGTTGAAAAACCAGTTTTACCATTCATCAATACTCTGAGGGAAGATCTGAAGAATCCTTGCCGGTTGGTAGAAAAGTTCGAACATTTCTTCTGACTCTTTAGAAATATGATTTGAATTTAAGTGAGATATTTCTCCTTGAATGCAGTTTGATGAATTCATTGTTTCAATATAGGAATAGGGGGTTCCTCCCCTCCCCTCAGCAAGGAGATAGATTAAGGACTGCTGAAAGTGAGAAGTCACCTCCAATAGCCCTTTCATTCATACACATGCAGTCAGAACCCACTCACCCCACAATCTTATGCACACTAATAATGCATACTAAATCAACTCTCTTCAAGGCAACACTCTGGACCCACCTTTCATTATCCTTTCCAAAACTTCAAGATTGTAGAAAGCTTTGATAGATCAGATACATCGGCCTTATGGGCTCTCCAGTCCTGCTTTAATCATTCTGGTATTTTCCTGGTCTCTAGCCTAGATTTCAGGGAATCTGGTCTGGATATTAATTATTTATTTCAGTTTGTCCATCAGCTTTTCATTGATGTGAAAGTAGGGATGGTGATTATCTAGATTTCTGGCAATTAAGCTAAGGATGCTATGCTCCTTGAAAGGGCAACTGAGAACTTATCAGATGCAGCACCAGGATATTCCTCCAAGCACGGAGAAACTCCACCAGTGAAATATATTGACGGGGCATTCTAAAGTCTATGAATTAACAAGATTTATTGAATTCTTCAACATACTCAAAGCTACAATAGGAATACAAAGCTACAACTGTAGAATTATTCTGGTTCCCACTGATCTCAATAAACAGGAAACTACCATCCACTTTCTGATCTGGCAAGGATAAATGACATATTTGTAAACCACTTAGAGAAGGCTGTAAAGCTCTATGAAATATATAAGTATAAGCACTATTACAATTTTTGATAATAGTGGCTTCTCTGCAAGTAATGCTACTCACCAAATGTCCTGTAATTTGCTTTATTTTGGAGCATCGATATGTAATCTGTTGTCCTAGAAATAGTGGGTTCAGAATCCTATCACTCAGTTACAATGTACTGAATTCACATATTCAAGGTGATATCAATTGTATAAACTATAATCCATCTGAAGATTGTACTGCCTAATACTAAAAAGAATAAAGGACCATACTATTTGCACCTCAATCCTAAAGCTTTTTAATGTGACCTCCATTGTTTTTTATAAGCACATAAGCATTTTATTTTACAGAAATGTCGCATTTGATTGCTTGCCAACATTTGGATACAAGCATGTTCTGTCACTGACAGACAATGCAGAAAGATTCAATGAAATTGTGAAAAAACAGAAAATCAGTGCAAATTTAGATACTCCAGAAGGAGGATTTGATGCAATTATGCAGGCAGTTGTTTGTAAGGTAAAGAAATTATATCTGTGTTTCATGCTGATTTGGGGTAAATGAAGACTATCTTATTGCTTGCTTTACTTTAGATCAGAACATCCCATGTGAAAGTACCTCATGATGTTTGTGAAAAATTTAAAAACCTGGCTGTTCCCCCAACTCTTGGGTTAGGGTGGGTGTTAAGCTCTCTGTAGGGTATCATCTGTTTAAAGAATTACCTTTTGAAGATTTTGTGAATTGTGTTTTTACTGTTTTCTCTAAAAGCTGTATGCTACCCAGATTCTTAAAGAGTTGTGCAGCCTTGTAAAGCCAATAAGTAGTATTCTGAATGGCTGATTATGTATATAATTTATTATACTATACCTCAAGTACTCAGATAACATGGCTGACCTTAATTGCTCTGCAGTTTCACTGAGGAGTGGTATTTACTACTTCACCTCAGGCAGCAAAATCTTATGGCTTGTCTCTGATAGTTCTTTCGAATACTAATTGTCATCCTTTTATAGAGTAGAGCTTGGCATGTTTTTAATCAAAAGAACAAGATAAATCGTATTTCATATTTCTGCATGCGATACCAAAATATTGCATAGATTGCTTTACCTCATATTCCCTGTCATCACTTATTAATCTTTTACTGCAGGAAAAAATTGGCTGGAGAAATGATTCATTACATCTGTTAGTGTTTGTGAGTGATGCCGATTCTCATTTTGGGATGGATAGTAAATTAGCAGGAATAGTTATTCCAAATGATGGAAAATGCCACTTAGATCAACAGAATGAATACTCCATGTCAACTGTTTTGGTAATTGTTTATTATTATTATTATTATTCAATCCTTTCCCATTCTCCCATTTTTGCATATTTAATCGTATTAGAAATTGCATTTGTATAACTCCATGCATTATGCCTTTTAAAGTATTCTAAAATGGATACAGAAAATATAATTTGTACAAGGCCATTTTCAGATGAATTGGAATGAAATTACCCTTTTACCACAGAACTGTATTTCATGCAGGGTTAGGAACAGCTCCCATTTGAAAACTATCCTACACACTACTTCAGGAAAATAGAAAGCAATAAAGTCTTTTACCACTACAGCAGAGGTGGTATTCAGCAGGTTCTGACCAGTTCTGGAGAACCGGTAGTGGAAATTTTGAGTAGTTCAGAGTCCCAACTGATCGGCTGGGTCTTCTTTTGTTGTCCTGAACAGGAAAATGGAACTGGAAAGCAGGTTAGTGGGGTGGGGTATAGAGGGAATGGAGATTTTGCAGTATCCTTCCCCTGCCATGCCCACCAAGCTATACCCATAGAACTGGTAGTAAAAAAATTTGAATCCCACCACTGCACTACAGGAACATTAATTTTCTAAATAAGAGGCATCCCAAATCTAGTTTAAAAAGCATCATCTTGTTATACCAAATTGAGATGGCTTCTCACTCCATTCCTGTATCATGGATTCTTTTTTTTTTTGAAAGAATTTTATGAATTTTTAAAAAACAAACATATACAAACAGAACACAAAACATAAAGAACATAAAACATCTTTTTGGAAAGCAGTTTGATCCCGGATTACATCTTTTTGTACAGACATGGAAAAATTCAAGCTGTACATGTGCTTACTTTTATATAGCATTTTTCCATATTTTTATTTTACCATGTTTAACATTTTCTATATGCGTTCTCCCCTCTTTTCACTCTCTTAATTCTAATTTTATTTAATCCCAACTCAATTTTAAAATCATTAACTTATATTCCTTTTGTCCTGTCCTGTTTCAGCTTTTCCCTATTAATCTTTTTCATAACAACAAATTCTTCTTGTAATAACTGATTGGAAGTAAATGACGCCCATTTTATTTATCTTTCCCCTAAGTTTTAACACTTAAACTAATACAATGAGATTTTCATTCAGATTTCTGCCGTAGTAAAATCTAAAGCTACACTCAATATTTTTAAAATAGGGGGAAAAAAATTCAAATATATAATATCAAATTAAAACAACAATTCCATTAGCAAATTGATATTATATGTTGTAAAATTGATATTCATTTAAGTCTTAAAGCATTTTAACACATCCTTTCCAAATAAGTATCATGCTTCTATGGGGAACACTTATAGATTTTTGCTTTCACAGATTACTTCCCCCCGACCTTTCACTTATTATTTAAAAATATTCAATTAATGACCATGTTGTCTAATTCTTTTTCAGTTTCAAATTTCTCTCATATTTCATTTCATTTTATTTTATTCAAGAAAAAAAATCGCTAAAATTACAAATTTAAATATTATCCCATTTATAATCATATGTTCTCCAATTTCCTAATCATTATTTCAAAATACCAAATACAGACAATACAGTCCCCTTATGTTACCTTTGGCAGAAATCATCTTTTTTTCAGTTATTTTTACCCATATCCTCTAAATAAATCCCTGTTTCTTTACATCTTGTTTAAACTTTGTAGCTTTCTCCTTCCTTCTTTCCTCCCTTTGGCTTCTTCATTCTGCCCCTTAACCCCTTGTCTCTCTAAATCTTCCACTCCTCTTTTCTGTATTCCTCTTTTTTTCCTGTTTTGCCCTTTTTCCTAATGTTGTCACTTCACATATTTTTTCCCTTTTTTTGGTTGTTTTTTTTAAAAGTCTTAAATTCTTCCATTCTCTTTCCCCCTTTCCCCCTTTTTCTTCCCCAGATAAAGTTGCTTTGGTTCATTAAAAGATGGCTTTTCTTCTTCAATCCCAATCTTTTTCTTGTTCTCGTAGTTTCTCATACATAGAAATCGCCATTTCTAAAAAATGAAAACGGAGCCAATAAGAAGCCCTTCCCTTCCTTGTTTCTCTTCTTTATATTTTATATAATTCTATTTCAATTCATCCCACAAGTCAGCCATTGGAAATTTTTTAAAACAACGCAAATGATTTTATCATTCAAATAAGAATTTCCAAGAGTCCAAAAGAATTTTTTAATCATTCAAATAAGAAATTTCCAAGAAGTCCAAAGTCACCAACAAATCAATATAACACAGCCCTATTTCATTTAACACTTCCTTCTTTTTTCAATTCCTCCTTCCTGGGGGTTATAATTTCAAGTTCAAAGTTCCCAGTTAAAATGTATGCTTTTTAGAAGTCTTGTTATGATTTTTTGTTTCTAGTTTTTTTTAAAATTCCACGTCTTCTCCTCCAGCCAAAACTTAATCTTAATTCTTATCCTCTCCCTTTCCCAAACTTACAGCTTAAAAAAAAGGGTTTTTTTTTCCCAAGTGTTTTCAAGAAATCTTTATTGTCCTTGGCTTTAAATTTTCCAGTTTGATACCTGCAATGAATCCCAAAGCAAGGTTTTTTTTCCAATTTCCTCAATTCATCTGCTGTCCAACCAGTAAAGGAAGGAAAAGTTGAGAAAAAAACAAAGTTCCCTTTCTTACATTCCATTTCGCTGCTTTCCAGATCTTCCTCAGGGAAGCGATGTTATTCCTTTTTTTCCAAATTTAAGTTCCAGGGATTATCTTGAGATGTTTGCTTGCTCATCCCAGTCCCAGCCTTTCACTTCTCAGCTTCCTCCTGCACATTCTTTTCTGGATGAAAGCTTCTTTGTGGTGGCCATTTCTGACTGTCGCTCTATCGCTTTTGGAAAAGGGAGTTAAGCCAGCTGAGGAGGGGGGTGCAACTCCCCCCGACCCCTGCTTGATCTCCCCTGTCTTCAGCTACCTCTATGGAGTAGCTATCGCCCCGAAGCCAGTTGGCTTGGGGCATTCCAGCGGCAAGCGCAGCAGAAACCGCGCATGATCGCAGATTCCTGCCACCGCCGAGCCTTACAAACCGGAAGTCCTGTATCATGGATTCTTAAAGTTGGGGATGTCCTATACTGTACTTCTTGCTCTATTTTTATAATTCTTCTGTGTAAATTCATTTGCATACAAGCTCCACTACTCAATGATTTTCTCGGGGTTTTAAAGAATGTTTTAAAAAACACACTTTATTGCTTGTTGAAGACCCCTCAACATAAGTCATTCCTTGCTTATGTGTGGATGCTTATCCAAGTGTGATGAAGGAACTTTTATTAACACAGTCTTTTTCAATCAGCACCCCAAATTTGTATAAGTGTGAAAGTGCTGAATGCAGCCTTTCCCCAGTTCTGCCCCCTGGGCTTCATAATTTTGTGTAGCAGACACAGATGAACTTCAAATGAGGTTCCCTGTCTTTCTATTTACACAGCTGTATTTATTTATTTGTTAAGCTTCCATGTCACTCCCATCAAAGCCTCTTAACTCCATATTGTATGAAGGTAAATATGGAACATGACAAAAACAACAAAAAATAATCAGCAATTTGTTCAGCTTTATCCCACTACAAGGTGCCATTTCCTCAAAAGCAATAATCAGGATTCTATTCCATTTGTATATTCCCACCTACCCACAAAAATCCAATTCTTCATTGCTTTCCAGAAACCGGATAGGATTGATGGTCATCCTTATCTGCAGATGCTGGCTGTAGAGCAGGGTTGTCCAGACTTGGAAACTTTAAGATCTGAGGACTTCACCTCCCAGAATTCCCCAGCCAACCATACTAGTTGGACACCCCTATTATAGAGAATTGGGCTACCACCATGAGGACTTGTTCCCAGGAGCCCAGATATTAAAACTCCCTAATAAGAATCTACAGGAAGCCTTGAGATTGCTGTCTTCCTTAATAGAAATCTGTGTTTTTTCAAAAGGATTAGATTCTGCTTTTCTTAAACATGAGTTTACATTTTTCATAAAGGAAGAGTAGCCTTTGCTTAATTCCAGGGCTAGTATCTTTCTTCTAGCAAGGTGATTAAGAAGGCATTATGGAGGATCCATGCTTTGATTAACCTACTGTGCCCTCTCTGCACCCAATATGTGATCCTTTCATCTGACACTGTCCAGGTGCTTACCATGCACCCAGTAAGTTATTTCTGAATTTAAAATTGATGTAAAGATCATTTTTCTTTTTTGATTTTCTCAGGAATACCCAAGTTTAGGACAATTGATAGAGAAGATTTTGCAAAACAACATTCTGTTAATTTTTGCAGTCACCAGGGAACAAGTTAATTTATATCAGGTAAGATATCTAAACTTTTTCACATCCTTCTTAGATTGCTCTTTCAAGATGGTCTCTGAGGTGAGGGGACTGAGGTTATTTTAAGTTGCACCATATTGTTTGTTGCCTGAAGTTCAAGAGTTGATGAGGCTGAACTGAATCTTTGGAAACTCCAAACGATTTGGCAGCACTGGCCATAACCCTATCCCAATTGAGTTGTGGCAAAGGCTACTATCCTGGTGGATAACTAGATTGAGGAACCAACACCAAGGCTGGTACAGCTCAGCACAACATGATTTTCTATTTCAGCTAGTGACACATCCAGCTTAGACATTGTGGAGGTTTCTATAATATCCCTTGGTGGGGGTGCTTGGTTATGACACCCTATCTGGCTCCAGTAGTACATTATTTAGTTAGTGCCTGTCTTCTGGTGTCCATCAAAAATTTTGGTGGGCTTTTTTTTTTTACACTTAGGAGAGTACATTGGATTGATGTGGTCCCTGCACATTCCTGAACTCTTGAAGTCAGCAANGTGCAAGTAAATGCTTTAAAAGCAGGTCTGCCAGTTCCATTGCTGCCACTGGGTTGTGCTGCTAGCTGCAGAACAGTTGATTGGCTCACAAGGCATTGTATCATAACTTTGTTCTCAACGGGCTTGAAAACAGGAGTAGGTGAAAATCACTGGCAATGGGAAGCTGAAGAAGCAGAGACAACATTAGCACAACCTGTGTATTTCAGCCAAAGTTCTTCTTACTTTTTTAAAATGTTATACAACACAGAGAGGCATAAACAGTTGAATAGCCTTCTAAGTCAAATAAATAAATATTAAGATGAAAGGGATGGATGGTAAACAAAAACAAAACAAAACATTCAACATTCTAATCAGAAATGTTATTAGATTCAGAATCCTAATCTCATTGAAGTAGGATAAATTTAGCACGTATGCAGGTACTAAATCTAATTCCACCCTCAATGTTAGAAAACAAAGTGATATAGCACAAAACACAAAAACAGCAGGGATTTTATTTTAAAAAGGGAAGTTCTGAACATGACAAAATCCGATTTCATGTTCTTGGGGAACAAACAAAAACACCTTGGAACTCTGACATGACAATAAAAATAATGCAATGTGAAAATGTTCATATAATATGGAAGTACAGAGAGATAGCAAAGGATGTAGAATTCTAAAGAAAATGTGATTGTTTCATCAGTGAGTGGTAACTATTTTAGGATTAAATAATATACGGAGAAAGCCAGAACTTGTCCATCCATTCTCCATCCACCCTCAGCCTTTCATTTCTTGAATGGACTGAATTTCCCTTTGTGTTCAGTCATGCCCTGAACACCTTTCAGATAAAACTGTCAAACCATATATGCCTCATTAATAATGCCATGTGTGGCTTACAGTACATTCCTATCCACTTCTGTTTGGAAGGAATTCCTGTTGAGGTCAGTGAAACTTCAAGAAAAGTAGATGCAATCTTCCAGCCTTAGTTTAACAGAACCACATGTGGCTCCTGGGCAGCTGACCACATGGAGTTGAGAGTTGGAAGATTTATACCTCCCCTTGGGCTTTGCACTTTAGCTTCCTGTTCCTTTGCAAGAACATGTATTTTATTGGCCGTTAACAGATTCCCATGAGGCCATTCAGGGGTTATGTAGGGGTCATAGCTGGCTCTACAGACAAAGTACAAATCCTAGGAGTTTGTCTGAGGTCCCAAGTTTGGTTGAAGTTCTGAGATGATGCAATGGCTGAAATACCCTTTGGAAATTTTGCAATGTAGTGAGCTCTGTGTCTTCTGCTAAATGGTAGTGGGTTAATCCTATTATGTCTTGAAGGATAATCCCACCATCCTGGAGCTGAAGGTCTTTGTTTTATAGATAGGCTGGCAGTCTTTCTTAATAGGCACAAAATATCTGCTAAGGGGAGCTATTAAGAGTGAGTCTGCTTCCTGTCTCTAAAAAACATGTTTCCCCATTTCTCATTTAGGGAAATATAATATCTTGCTTTTTAATATTCCTTAAAATATTTCATTCTTTGGGGGGGGCTTCCCACAATAATAGATTTCTACCCTTGTGGTATTTTTTATTGATAAGTTGCAATTTTGCAAATATAGAGGTAGAAGGCTATAAATTGTGAACTTGCTTTGCAAGGAGGGAAATAATTATTGTTGATGAAGCATATTTATCAGTATTCAACCAGGGGAAATATTTTATGTGCATGATTGACATTCTTTTTATGCACTTTTTTGTTGTTATCTACTCTCTTTTTCCTTTTTTTAATTTTATTTTGTATTTTAACTTTGGAAATAAATATGTATCAGGTAAAAATATCAGAGTTGGTCCCTTCACTTATTGATACATATTTTTTTTACCATCTATCAGGTGACCTTATACATTTGATTTCTTTTTCCTGAGGGAAGGTTATAATTCTGTTTTGCAGCAATATGCAGATCTTATTCCTGGAGCGACTGTTGGAACACTACAGCATGATTCTGGAAATGTTCTTCAGTTGATTGTAGATGCGTATAAGGTATGTAAAATGAACAAGAGTTGCCTTATCGGAAAAATGGGTGGCATATAAATTAAATAAACAAAATAATACTCTAAGAAAATTTTCATATTTTTGTAATTTGATGGAAAGAAATTAATTTCGTCATTGCATTCTTCTCTCTCTGAAATATTGGTTACATCCAATGTTTCATTAGCAGATAAAAAACTCAGACAAACTCATAGAATTTATAAAATACAGATTACAAGCATAAATCACTATGGCTCGTTTCAGGGATCATGGTTGGAAAAAAAAAGAGACTCCTTTCTCAGCATATGTGGTTTTAGTCAGAAGCTCCACTAATACAATTTTATTTGCACAGCAATAAGTTTCTAATGCTTTTTCTGCACTACACATTTCTCTTATGACTGCTTCAGCCCAGTCTTTTTAAAATATGTTTTAGACCAGTTGGTTGAAAGAAGAAGAAAACAGATCCAGGCTTAATATTAGGAAGGATTTCCTGATGGTATGAGTTGTTAAATACGGGTGTTTCAAAAATGTCAGATTTTAGAGACTGGCTGAATTTTCTGATTTTCTTTGGGATATACTGTACTAATCTGAGGGTGGTCTGGCAGTTTGTGGAACTTTTTTCTTTTCTTTTCTTTTCTTTTTTTTGAGCTCGTGGTTTGGATGTGGCCTGGCCCTGAAACACTATCAACTACTTTATATTTTAGAAGATTTACTTCCAAAAAATTGTTGGACCATCCTAGAACAATCAGAACAGTATAATCTGGAAGCAAAATTGAATCTCATCTTTCTCAGAATGTTCTATTTCCAAAATGATACATTAAGTAATAGAACAGACTATACAGAGCAAAGATTGACTCTTTATCTTACAGAACTGAGCCAAATTCAGTTAAATGAATTCATTTTCATAGGCCAATTCTATGCCTATTGATAGTAAAAAATATAATTTCAACAGAGTTTTCCATCACTATGTGAAAGGGAGGGGAGGGGAATGATTCATGAAGCCACAACCCAAGTTGGCAAATCATTGTTAATACATCAGGCAATCATCCATTCTGAATGGACTAAGTAATTCCCCTCCCCTCCATATTAAAAAAATATGGTGATACTCCCCCACCAACATAACAGTCATGTCACATGATGCCTCATTTTCTAAAAATCCAATCACAATTGTCCTTTGCACTCAAAAAGAGAATTCATTTAAAGTTCTTTAAGTGATTAGGGGTTTCCATTTTAAAATTGCTCCAATGATGGAAGCATTTTAAAATTGTGGCAGAAATTCAAAAGTTATTATTCACAGATGTGTTGACCTTTCAGATAAGGAAGGAAGTCTGAATTGTCAAAATATTTGTTGTATGGTCTTCTCATATTCCCTTCCAATCTGAGTCATAGGTTTTAGCAAGTGTTAGATTGCAGGAAAGAGACTCAAGACCAGTGTGACTATTCAGCTCTTCATTAGTTGTTCCGATCTGTGCTGGACTCCGGAGCCGCGGCAGCCCTTTAAATAGGGATTGCTCGCGGCTTGCCAGCCAATGACGGCTCTCTGAATTTCCCGCGATCGGCCTGGCCCATCGCAGTTGATTCAGAGTAAGCCAATCACAGCGTTTCCTTCAGCCAATCAGTTCGTAGTATTTCTGGACCAATCAGATTGATTGGGTATTTCAAGTATGCTAATATAGAACACCCTTCCTCTTGGTTCAGTCCAACCTACGTAATGTAAGTCCCATAAGTAGGCGGGGCTTTTAGTGTTCCTAGTTGACCTGCACAGTTCAGTAGTGGCGTTGTCTTTGACGTGGTTCAGACGGGATCCTTGTTGCTCCTATCCTTCTTGATGGAACCCATTTTCTACCCATTGCTTATTGTTTGGTGTTGTTCAGGTTGTTGTTTCCCAGAGAGTTTTCTCCTCCTTTTGGTTATTGTTCTGGGGTTCTCCCCCCCCCGGTTTTTTTATAGTGTTATTAGCAGTTTTGTGCATTTCCCGTGTTTGTCGGTGGTTGTTTCTTGACCTCAGTTGGTCGATGTGCCGTTTCCAGCTTCTTCCATCTCATCTCTAACAGGTGCGACCGGGGGGCCGTCGGGTTATTTTGGCTGGTATCCAGAGTGGGTCCCCTCTGTAAAATTTAGCTAGACTGTGTCTCTCCGGTGCAAATATTCCGGTAATTTACTAGACGAGTTTGGTGGTTTCTCGGAGTTTATATATGGGTGCAGTCGCTCTAGCTGGCCGTAATTTCCTGCCCATGAGTAGCTCTCTGCTGGGCTTTTGTTGGTGGTAGTGCTGGGTGTATGTGTTGTATCATGAGCATTTTATTTATCTTGTCATCTATGTTGCCGGTGTCCATCTTTCTATGGTGTCTTTTGTGTATCGAACCATTCATTCCGCCCGCGCTGTTCGCCGCCAGGTAGCCAGGCGCTGTTTAATTGCTGCGTATACCCCATTCGGCAAGAAATTTTTCAAATGGCAATGCTGTGAATTGCGGGCCATTGTCTGACAGTAGTAAGTCCAGTAGTCTGTGGTGCAAACAGTGCCTGTTGTTTTTTTATGATGGCCTTTGTGGTGTGGATTTCATGATGCTTACTTCCAGCCAATTCGAGTAACGCGTCGACCGTATTAGGAATGTGTGTCCTTTTGTGGGTCCAGCAAAAATCAATATGGACCCTTGACCACCATGGTCCCCTGGAGGTCTCCCCATTCTAAGTGAGGGCAGAAGGGGGGGTTGGTCTGGCTTTCTGGCATTTTTCACATGTTGCCAACCCAAAGTCTCAATGTTTTTTGTCCCATCCCTGGCCACCAAGCATAGCTCCTGGCCAGGGCTTTCGTTTGACGATGCCTGTGTGTCCCTCATGCAGCATAGCCAGTACTCTTGTTCTTAATATCTCCGGAACCACCACTCTGTCCCCTCATAATATGCAACCCTTTGTGGTAAGAGTTCAGTCTGCTGGTTCTGGCAATGGTTAAATTGTTCGCCGCTGGTCGGGTTTCTGGCCACCCTTTTCCACCCAGTTCAAACTCATGCGTTGCCTGTCTTTCATAGTCTCTCTGCGAATGTCTGATGCCATCATGGTGGGTTGGGTCGTGTTTCTATCTGTAATACTAGACGTGGTGGGTTGGGTTCGTCTTCCCGGTTGAGGTAGGGGGGAATGACTCAGTGCATCTGCATGTGAGATGCTTTTTCCTGGTCAGTGTATTAGTTGATATATAGTAGTGCGGCAAGGAATCTGGACAACTTTGTCATTCGGGGTGACAAAAATGTTTGGGGCGGCCTGTCCCCTACAGTATTCCTAGGAGCGGTTTATGGTCAGTGATAAGTGAGAAAGTCCTACCATATAGGTATTCATGAACCGCTTAACGCCGGTGATCGCTGCTAGCGCCTCCTTGTCCACTGCTATATTCTCTCTGCCCTGGACAATGTCTAGAGAAAAATGCAATTGACGCTTCTCTCCTCTCTGGCAAGGTATGGCTCAGGATGGCTCTGACACCGAAGGTGAAGTGGCGCAGGCTCATGGTCAGCGTAGGGTTCTTACTATACTGTAATGAGGACTGATTCCGATGTTATTAAGTCTTTTTATTTTTGAAATGCGGTTTCTTCCCACTTGCCCAGGACCATGTGCTGTCTTGTCCTGGAGTCTATGAAGGGGCTCCGCTGTTGTCGCCTTCTGGGGCAAGAAAACATTATAAAAGTTAATGAGTCTAGAAAGCCTGAAGTTCCGTTTTATTTTTTGGTCTTGGAGCTTCTTATGGCTTTAACTTTTTTCTCAGGGGGTGGATTCTGTTTTTGTCAACCAGGTACCCCAGGAACTCTACCTTTTCTGTGCATAGTGGCATTTTCTTTTTTTACTTTTTAGTCCTGCGTCTTTAAATTTCTGCAGGACTTCTCTAAGTCGGCTCCCAAATTGATTTTTGTCTTCGCTGACACTAGGATGTCATCGAAGTAGGGCACCACCCCTTTTATTCCTTGCAATAGTCGCTCCATTAGACTCTGGAACACCCCTGGAGCCACGCTGACTATAAACTGGAGCCTCTTGCACCGGAATGCCCCCGGTGGGTCACGATGGTTTGCGCCTCAGGCAGTCTCGCGCACTTGACTAGCAGCTGCTGGTACTGCCTGCGCAGGTCGAGCTTTGCGAAAACTTTCCTCCCCCCAGTGAGGTGTAGGAGGTGCTTGTACTTGCTGCAGCGCATGGTTGATGGTGGCCTTGTAATCACCGCAGATTCTCACTGACCCATCTGGTTTTATTGGGGTGACTATTGGGGTTTCCCACCGTACGTGGTCTATTGGCTCCAGGACCCCTTGGGCAATGAGTTTGTCTCCGGATCCCACCTTCATCGTCAGTGTTAGATCGCAGGAAAGAGACTCGAGACCAGTGTGACTATTCAGCTCTTTATTAGTTGTTCTGATCTGTGCTTTATTAGTTGTTCTGATCTCTGAAAAGACCCTGTCTCCCATAAGCTCCTACTCCTCCATATTTAATAATTACAATTATAATAATAACTTATTACATTTACATGCTGCCTGACTGCCAGCAACTTTGAGCTTCCTTTCTTAGAGAAGATCTGGCAGACCCAATCTTCGGATCCAGGAAGGATGCTATTGGTTATACAATTATAAGGTATTACTTTTCCAATGACATGGTATTGACTATTGTGTCTTTAAGTCACTCAGGTCTGAGATAGAGCTGGAGGTGCTGGGAGACACAGATGGATTAATACTTGATCTTACTGCCATCTGCAGCCATGGTTCTGCCTTTCCACACCAGAAGAAATGCTCTCATATTAAAGTTGGAGAACAGGTAAATAGATTATGATTTCATCAATGTAATTTCCCATTGCAAAGTCAATTACAGTTGGGATCCCTGAATGAGATTTGGCATAAACCTGTGACCTACTGAGCACGGATTCCTCTCCATTGGCTATCTTGAACAGGATTGCTAGGCACCAAAGTTCTACAACTTCTGGAGAACTACAAATTGCCTTCCATCCCAATCTTAATATGGACTCCCAATTGGTATAAATTAGTGGTCAAGAGATATTGAGATACTGAAATACATTGTAGTTGAAGCAAGCCTTTAGTTGGCAAGCTCAGTGCTTCTTCTATGGCTTGAATTTTTTCCTCCTAGAGCTCAAGTCAATATGTGTGATGCTCCTTTCCTCCCTGAGAACATCAACTCTATAAGGGAGGATGGATTAGGTCTGGGACATAGGGACTAGTCCACAGTCAAACCTTGGGCTTCCATGGTTGAGAACAGGCTAGAGCACAGGGGTCAAACTCATGACATCATGTTGTTGTCATGTGAGATATCGAGACTTCCCCTCCTTTGCTAAACTGGGGGTGGGGATGGCCAGACCATGGTGTATCCAGCCTGCGAGTTTGACACCCCTGAGCTAGAGTCCAGTCTCCCCAATCCTGATCTAGTGCCTTTATCATTATACCACATGGATCCCCCTTTATAATGATCATATGATCTGTAAGAAGAGGGAACAGGACAGATTACCTGCTAGTCAGCTGCTCCTTGCAAATCAGCTAGGACATCATGGTGGAGAACAGCCATTTCCCTTTGGATGAAAGGTTTATTTGTGTTTATTTGACTAGATTTAGGCACCACTTGACTCCAAGATAACTCTGAGCAGTTCACAATTTAAATCAAACAACAACATAGCAAATATACATCACAGTATTAAAGAAAAAGGATTGCATGCCTGAACAATAACCTACATTCACTGAAACACGTTTAACCAGGGCAGCCACACCCACCCTGCCTGGGAGAACAGCCAAGTTTTCAAGGCCTTCTGAAATACTATCAGAATGGGCTCCTTATGAATCTCTGCTGATTCTCATTTCAGAGGGCAAGTACCACAACAGAGAAGACTTGCTTGCTAGGTCTTGAAAGATAGCATTGTTTAATTAAGGAGACCAGGAGCTGATCAATTCTGCCAGCTCCCACCAGACAGGCAGAAACCATGGGTTTAAAGGATCTCTTCCATATTAACTTTATAAAAACCTGTCACTATGCTGCTTTCCCAATAGGGAACATTTGAAAAGCATCCTGGACTGTAAAATTTGGGGGTGCATTAAACAGGTGACCACTGCCTCTATGTTTTGCTTGACTTGGTGGTGCTCATGCACCCAGAAACTTGAGGTGGGAGTATTCTACCTTGATTTGTCTCCAAGAAATGTGGTTTCTCTGCATATGCAAAATCCATTTTTCTTGACTAAAATGGAAATTCCCCACTGCTTGGAAATGGGGCAGGGAGATAGTTGGCTTGTAGTTTTGCTTGAAGTTTCATTGAAGCAAAGCAGGAATTCAGTTTGCCTACATAAGGTCACCTAAATTCAGGATTCTGATAGCACTATTGATTTACAACCAAGAAATTTTATTAAAAGGCATAAATTTTCAAGGACTGCACTTCATCATATGCAAAAGCCTCCTGTGCCAACCTGTGGTTCATGTCCATATATTCAAAACACTTCATACCTTATCCAGAAAGATTCTTGTTCTGTATAACTTGGAAGGTTCCAAGTAGTCAATTCTGATTGGCCAAAGGTAGTGGATTGGTTCATTAGGAACCAATCCAAGAAGCCACTCAAAGGCGGCAAGATTAAATTGATGTCATTGGCTCAAGCCTCNTAAAGAGTTGTTAGTTGGAACCCGGTCTCACGCACTTCTTTTCCGGACGGAACAATTCTAGTGAAGGTAAATAGGTCCCTGAGTTGATCTCAATTCCTGGAGACGCATCCAGAAGTGGCATTCAGCAGGTTCTGACCTGTTCTGGAGAACTGGTAGTGGAAATTTTGAGTAGTTCGGAGAACCAGCAAATCCCACCTCTGATTGGAGATTTTACACTAACCTTCTCCTGCCACACCCACCAACACGCCCACAGAACTGGTTGTAAAAAAATTTGAATCCCACCACTGGACACATTGATGTTATTTTGCTGGCAGCAACACAGGAAGAATTGCCTTTGTCCAGCTTCCAACTTCTCGGCTCTGATATTTTATGCAATAAAACAATACATCTACCTTATATATTTCGTTTGAATCTTTACTTTGTGCTTTGTATGCTAAAATGATGAAGAGTGTCATTCACATGGGTGGTTTTTTTTCTGCTCTCTTCTTTAGGTCACTTTCAATGTGACTTTAAGTTTAAGCCCTTCAGCTTGTGGGGAAAGGAGAAGGAAAGTCCTAATCAAGGCCACTGGTCTAAATGAAGCATTGGAGATTGAGATCCAGCCCGAATGCAGCTGTCATTGTCAGAAGGAAGCGGAGGTGAATAACTCCAAGTGTAACTATGGGAATGGTTCTTTCGAGTGTGGAGTATGTGTGTGTAACCCTGGCTACATGGGTCCAGACTGTAAATGTAGCGAAAAAGATGCACTGACTACAGAGTCCTGCAAAAGTTTCCCTGAACAGATCTTGTGCAGCGGAAGAGGCGACTGCTATTGTGGACAATGTATTTGCCATCTTTCAGCATATGGAAATATATATGGGCCATACTGTGAATGTGATGATTTCTCTTGTGGCAGATTCAGAGGGCTGGTCTGTGGAGGTAAGTCTGCTCTAAACTGTATTTTCTTTTTAACTACATAGTAAGGATACAGTAAAGCATTGAAAGTGTGTGTATATATAGGTAGTCCTCAACTTGCCACCACAATTGAGCGCAAAATTTCTGTTGTTAAATGTAAGTCAGTTGCCAAGGGTTTGAATTTTGATCACGTGACCATGGGGATGCTGCAACAGATGGGAAAAACATATCATAAATCACTTTTTCCAGTGTTGTTGTAACTTGGAACAATCACTAAATGAACTTTGTAAGTCAAGGACTACCTGTATTAGGCACTCAATCTCATGCAATTGTGTGTATCATGCAGACATGCAGAGAGAGGACAGGCTTGATTTAATGGATTTTTTTCAGAGAATGGGAGTTCATATTTCTGAAAGGCCTGATAATCAGAAAATATATCATTCACACTCATTTATATACATCACTAAACAATTAACCTAATTTGATGTAAGTGTAACCCAATTTAACTGTAAATGTAAATCTCATCTGGACTCCTCCAGATGCATCTTTTTTGGTCATTTGGGGATTTCCAGACACAGATGGAAACTTAGGCTATTCTACCATACAGTCCACGAAATAAAGATTTATGAAATCATTCTGTTAATAAGTGTATGTGTTTGTGGAAGGGCCACTATGAAATTTCTCATTGAATTTCTTTTGCATTATAATACAATTTTTAAAAACTCAAGAAATATATTTCTTCATTTTGCTTTTAAACATTTCCAGGTGGATCAGGAGTTCTTGTTTTATTGTGCATGGAGTGTAGCAGTCAAATATCTAAACCTTCTAATATACAATGGGTTAATGTGTTTTTTTTCTATTAGAAACCATGAAGTATTGTTTCATTTATATTCTTAAGGAAGCTTTTCTAAATTTAGTCTCACTTCACCTGCCTGTATATAAACTGCATAGAAACTAGCAGAACTCATTTCTGGATAAACAGATATAGGAGCTCACATTACAACAAAATAATAATACACCCATATTTATGTGGAATTGATAGGAATATACTGTCATTACAGTGATTGAACACTGTATTTAAATCTTTTCCAAGGGGAGGAATTAAAATGCAGGAGGGATAAAAGGTCATTGGGAAGAGAATATTAAATTAATTTGTGCACTGCTAAGGAATTTGCAAAATATATTTGGATAGGGTAGCTGAATGGAGGATTAAGGATTGAACCTTAATGTCCTCTTTTCTCATACTTCTTCAAACACATTACTCTTGTGGCACTCTGCTGGTAATGTTACACAACTACACCACAAGAAACAAAATCATTGGTGCAGATTTCTTTTGGAAGATCTGTAGTTCTCTGAAAGTTGGAGTGCTCAATTTCATTATTCTGAATAAGCAGTCATATGAGTTGGTCTGTAAGCTTTGGAAAAGATCTTAGCTGGCACCAAAGACAGATGTACCAGAGGTTGGTAGATGGGCTGAAATGTAATTCCCTCTAGACTGTTAGAATTGCTAAAATAGCCAATGATATTTGGAAGGCAAAATATTGTGAAAGACTGTTTCAGTGAGGCAATGAAACATGATGAATTCTCTGTGTGGAATAAACAGTTCCTTTTTATTTTCATTCTGTGACTCAATATCTTAGGAGATCTATCTATCTATCTGTGTGTCTGACTGTCTGTCTGTCTATGTATCTATCAGATCTATTTCTCTCTTCTCTCTCATCTCTTTTATCTATCATCTATCTATTTATAATCTATATCATCTCTTCTATTTTCTATCATGTATTTCTCTATCTGTCTATATCTCTATCTATCGATCTATCGATCTATCTATTTATCATCTAATCTATGTATCTATCATCTATGTATCTTCTCTCTGTCTATGATCTATTTTATTTATCTACTTACCTTCCTTTCTACCTGATGAGATGTCTATCATGCTTTCTACCAATAAAGCAGGGTTTTGGCTCCTTACTTCATGATTTTGTGTAGTCTTAACAAATAACTTTAATATGTTCCTAGTTGGAAAATTTATTTCCAATTATATATAATAATGCCTTGACACAACATTCTACAGAGGATTGCTAGCAATTTTCAAGAATTAGGAAGGAAAGGCAATGAATAGAAGCATTATTGAAGTAGGGTTGACTTCCATATTTTTTTCCTAGGCAATGGGGACTGTGCCTGTGGTCAATGCAGTTGCCACCCTGGCTGGATAGGTGAATACTGTAACTGTACCACGGATACCAAGAGTTGCATTTCTAATGATGGCGTCATCTGCAGTGGGAGAGGCAAATGCGTGTGTGGAAAATGTGTATGCACAAATCCTGGGGTTTCAGGCAATGTCTGTGAAAAATACCCTACATATGATGACCCATGCAACTCTAAATGGTAAGCTGTTTCTTTGAGTATGGTTCGAAAAGCCTATTTCCCCCCCGCACACACACATACATAGACATATCTGAATGTATAATAGGTTTTCAAAAGAACTGAATACTCTATATGGGTAATTGTATTTTTCCTATTTCATCAAATCCTAATACATTTTGTATTCCTTTCATTATTCTACATGCTCTCTGACCTGAAAATTTAGTATATTTGTTTTTATTTATATCTTTTTATGCTGAGATTTATTTTGTTTCAGTCAGGGTGATTTCACCCTGAAAGGATGCTGTAATCTATCATCTGAGAAATTCTAATAAAGTTGGTTATCAATAGAGCAAACGTCCAATAATGCATAAGTATTGTGTCAGAAAATGAGAAGTGGTAAAGCACTACAACCTACCTCCCTAGGCCCACATACACCCATCGAAGCCTTGGTTGTATAGCAAGTACTAGAGACCTTCCAAATATTGCTGTTAAACTGTAATTTTTAATCTTCCACTCTTTGAATTTCAGCTTTGATACGCTAATCATGTATAATTCTCAGCCTGAAAAATATGGCTGGAGAACAGGAGTTTTTGCTTTTTTCCCTCATACTGGGATTGGCTTCCTCTCCCTTTGCAGACTTTCTAATAAGAAACAAAGGCAACCCAAGAAGACCAGATGCTTGAGGTCAGAGGAAGAGCCAGCCACCCACTCCTACTTATCTTCCTCCATGAGATCTTCCCTACCTGCTCTTTCTCCAGCAATAGGCAGGTGCCCAGTCACTTAATTCTGAGGACCCTGCAAAACAGGTTGGGGTGACAAATGGCTGCAAAAGAAGTTCAAAACTTAGACCAAATTAGAAACCACTATTCTCAGAGACAAGTGGTAGTGAAATGAATGGGGTGTATGGGCCAATCTGCTGTCCAATCTGCTGAATGGGGTATATGGACCAATCTGTTGCCCAAAGCAGACTTCAGAAAGGCTCATTCAGGTGTTGCTTTGTCCCATGTCACCAGAGGTCTTTTCTCTTTTATAAGATGATGGCATCAGTGTAGGATATTTTAACCTTCCTCTTTAAGCAGCCCTACAGTATTTTCTTTCTTCAGTTGCTCTTTAAAAACTTCATTTTATTGTTGCTCTGAACTAGGAAAAGAGTTAGTAACAGGGGTTATGTGGGCGTGGTTTAGGTGGTGGGTGTGTCTTGGTGGTCATGTGACTGAGTAGACATGGGTTGGTGGTCATGTTATTGGCTGGGTGTGGCCAACTCAATATCACTCACATCGAGGCATGCATCTCCTCTCCTGGCCTCTCAGATGGACTGTGGGGATTGCTTGCAACAGTCGTAAGTGTGAAAAATGGTCATAAGCACTTTTTTCCAGTTCCATTGTTAACTCTGAATGGTCACTCCACTCAAGCAAAGTACCAGCAAAGGAGAGGAAAAAAAAACTCCAGAGACATTTCCTGGACAGGAAGTCTAGTCCTGCCAAGAATGTAATAAGGGTTCATGGAGAGCAGTTTCTGTAACAACACAGAATGTTTCCTTCCTGCCTTCCTGGACAGGATTAGGCCCAGTAATGTTCTTCTAACAAACCGGTTCTCCGAACTGCTATATGAATGTTAACAACGGGTATCTAGCGAATAGGTGCAAAACTGATAGAATCCCACCCCAGGTAAATAGATAGAATAGAGTTAGAGTTAGAATAGAACAGAACAGAACCAGACAGAAGAATTAGAATAGAATAAATAGGAATAGAATAGAATAAACTAGAAATAGAATGAATAGAATAATATTCTTTATTGGCCAAAACTGATTTAGTACACAAGGAATTTCGTTGGTGCACATGCTCTCAGTGTACATAAAAAAAAAGATAATTAGGATGAAGAATTTAGTGCAACACTTAATAATAGTTCATAGGGTACAATAAGCATCAAATCATACTAGGAAACAGTATCAATAAAAATTCGAAGGGTATAAAGGCCCTGTCACAATCGGCCAACGGATGCAAAAAGTATGTAAAAAGGACACAGCGGACCGAGAAATGTTCCATCCGTTGTTATCCACTCTCAAAAGTGCCCCAATATTGCATAAACAGAGCGGACAACAACAGAAAGGAATGGACGGGAGAGGACGTACGAGGATGTAAAGCGGATGCTTCATGGAAGCCTAGCGGATGGAAGCGGATGGAAGCAGATGGCACATCCGCAGGGCTTCCGGGGGAGCACAGCGAAGCGGATCGACGCAGGGGAAGGAGCGGGATGCAGAGTGGATGCCTAGCGGATGACGCGGATGCATCACAGACGCCTAGCGGATGCCTAGTGGATGCAAAGCATTCACTGAGCATGCAGAGGAGGATGCATTGCATCAGCCCCGCAGATATAAAAGGATGCAGCTCGCAAGCAGGTCACCATTCAGAGGAAAGACCTGCTGCCAGACACATCTCCAGCCAACAATCATGGGGAGAAGAGGGAAGCCTGTGCCTACTCCTGCCAGCCCTGGCAAGAAGGACAGGGCCACCATCCCACCCCCTAGTGCTGACTCTGCTTCTGCTGGGCTTCTGCTGCTGGGGCTGACTCTGCTGGTGCTGGGGCTTCTGCTGGTGCTGCTCCTGGTGCTGGTGCTTCTGCTGGTGCTTACTCTGCTGGTGCTGCTGGTGCTGCTAGTCCTGCTGGTGCTCCTGGTCCTGCTGGTGCTGCTGTGCTGTGCTGCTGTGGTGCTGCTGGTGCTGCTGGTGCTGCTTTTGCTGCTGCTGTTGTTGTTGCTGCTGCTGCTGCTGTGCTGCTCTGGTGTGGTGGACCAGCCCTAGAACCTCAAAGCCCTTCTGATGAGGGCCCAGAAGGCCCTGTCAGAGGGAGGAAGAGGCAATCGCGCGATAGAGGAGAGGAGACAGTACTCCATCAAAGAGGAACATGAGGATGAGGTGCTCGAATGGCTGAGGGAGAACGAGTACCTCTGGCGGAAGGGACACAGGCTCTATCGAGACACCAAGCGGAAGCAGGCAGCTTGGAGAGAGAAGGCAGAGAGCCTGGGCTATGCTACGGAGGTCCTCCTCGGTGGTGGAAGCACATGCACACCTGGTATGGAAGCTGCACCTCAAGAAGTCTGGCCAGCCCACGGTCAAGCTCACCGACCGGGAGACCTACGTGATGGCCAAGTACAGCTTCTTTGGAGGGTGAGAGTCGCCACCGAGGAGCAGCCCTCTGTCAACCCTCTCTCTCAGGCAGCCACAGAGAACCAGTCCTCTTTTGGCCAAGAATCAGCTTCTGGTCCAGGCAGGTATCTGTGGAGCGTCCCACGACGGAAACCCCCCCCCCCACAGTGCACTTCCCATGGCGGAGCGTGTGAAGGACCCCTGTGCAGTTGAGCAAGGAGAGGCCGCTGACACCAGAGACCAACCCACCCCACCCCCAGCTCCACCTCCACAGAAGCAGGCAGAGAGCAGACCGGAGGACAGAGCCACACTGTCCTGCTGGAGATCAGGGACACCATCAAAAGCAGCATAGATCTCCTCTCTCAGCTGGCACACACCGACATACCATCCTCTAACAGAAAGCCCTCCTCACCTACGTCAACCAGACCCTCATGGACATGTCCGAATCCCCGTACCAGATAATCAAGGAGAGGATCACAGGTCTTCTGCACAACCCTCCAGGCCCAGATGAACCTGCTCCGACCCAGTTCAGGTCTGCTCCTCACCCCAGGTGATGTCATCCCATTCCAAGGCTTTCCACAGGCCCTCATCTACAAGGCACGGCTACCAGGAGTTCCAGCAGCACAGGCAGCCCTTCCCAGTCCAGGCACAGGTTCATCGTACGCCACCGGTGCCACCGATGCCACCGATGCCACCGACACACAGAATGCACCAATGCCACAGATGCCACCGATCGCACAGATGCACCTACGCACAGATGCCACCGACGCCTCACCTCGCTCACCTCTCACCTGCAACCAGACAGCCCCATACACTCCTTTTACCCACACACAAGCCTGGCCTCAGAACATTGTCATAGGTCTTGGGACTGACACCCCATGTCATGGAGGAAGGGCTCTCAACATCACAGGACTGAGCCGGCTCCCTGAGAGCTTCCTCCACACACCATCCCCTGTTGTCCTCTTGGGGCCAGGCACCCCAATGGCACCTCAGACCAGCACTCCAGCAGCAGCCACCTCACAGCACCTGGACTCTTCACCCCTGAGACTATGGGCACACCTCAGAGTGACTGAGAAGAGTGCCAGAGACTGGGTTGCTACCTGTTGACTTTATCTTGCTTGGGACACTTTACTTGAGTCATTTTGCTTTTACAGTTTGTTATTAATAAAGTTTATCTTTGCTTCACATACTTGGTTCATTTATTTTAGTCAATAAAGTCTTGGTGGAAACTTTAGAAATAGTTAAGCCTTTGCATGCTTGTGGGAAGGTAAGGATAGCAGTGGGATGGGCAGGGATACCTGTTGGGATGGGTAATAGCTGTGGGATGGGTTAGGATAGCAGTGGCATGGGCAGAGATACCTGTGATGGGTAATAGTTGTGGGATAGATAAACCTCCAATGCAAGGCATAGTGGGACTGTATGGTCCACCCTCCCAGTGCCACACCTATGCCCTTTATTATCAACAACAATGAATAATTCATCAACACATTTCAACATAAACACAACTCTTTATTAAATGCCCTGTTCACTGTAGGTCCACTCAACATACATGGCACAATCTCATCAGTGTGATGAGACAGGCTGAAGGAAGCATCCATTAAGCATCTACCATCATGTCTTGCCACTCCACTGCTCCAGCTGGGAGTTGCACCAGTGTTTCAGGAGGTTGCGCTGCCTTCTCCCTTCACATGAAGCTCTGTTGGGGCCTGCACATCCAGTTCTATCAGTTTCGCCCTTGCCTCCATTCACCAGGCCCATGTCCCCATTCCCTGTTGATGGTCCACAAGCCTGTTCTGCAACACTGGGTAGCGGTGCGCATGAGATTGTGCAGGATGCAGCAAGCTTCCACGATCCTCCTCACGGTCTCTGGGCGATGCTGCATGGTGGTGAGAAGTACCTGGAACCTGTTGGCCAGGATGCCAAAGGTGTTCTCCACCACCGTCTTGCCTGGACAGCCTGTAGTTGAAGATCCTATCTTCACGGGTGAGGCATCTGGAAGTGTAGGGCTTCATGAGGTAGGTTCTGAGGAGAAGCGTCATCCCCCACAATGAAGTAGGGCACATCTTGGTGTCATTGGCGGGGGTCTGGATCTGGGAAGCCCATGATGAGGGTTGCGTTCCAGCCCCTCCTTGAGGTGACTGGCGTTGTATACCTGGGCATCTGAACATGACCTTGCCTGAAGCATCGATGTACATGAACTTGTAGTCAGCTATGACCATGGCGAAGAGGAATGATGTCTGAAGAAGCCCATTGTAGTTGATCTTCTTCAGTGGAGGGCACTGGAGGAAGCTACTCCAGGATATTTCTTCGATGATGGCCTGCACCACTTCTTATGACCACAATGCTGATGGTGTTGTGTGGCACCCCCAGCCGTACTGCATGCTCCTGTACGTGATCCCTGAGGCCAGGTGGCACAGAGTCAGTGCCACCTTGAGCCCAGTGTCCAGGCTGGGCGAAGTTGGTGTTTGCCTGGTCAACCTGGGTCTCAGCCACTCCACACACTTCTCAAACATGGCTGACGCGATCCTCATGAAGTTCTGGAATGCACAAGGGTCTTCGTTCCTCAGCTCCACCATCAGCGTGTTATACAGTCCGTACTCAGCTCTTCTCGCGATCCATCTTCGGACCCAGACACTTCTTGACGCCTCCTTTTCTTCCTGTAGAACAGGTGAAAGAGCCTGTAGAGGGCTTCACACTGTTGTAGAACGGATGGCGGCTACCAAAGGAGTGTGAGACGATCCATGGTGGAGATGACTGGATGCTGTGGAAGAGCAAGATGAAGGCTGAAGAGGTCTGCACAGCAGGGCTGCTGGACTGAAAGTGAGATCCAGGTGAGTTCCTCCCCCTTTTTATTGGAAATATAAGTTTTCCGCTTGGTGTCCTTTTGCATCTCTAGACATCCTGCAGACATCCTAAATATCGAGATACATCCCCTATATGAACGTTTTTTCCGTTTTTATGCTTTATATGCGAGCTGCATCCGCTTTCATCCTTTCTACGTCCGTGCTACTAACGCTGCATGTCCGCCTCCGTGTCTGTTTCGCTTCCTCCCTGTGTCCGTTTTCCGCTGGAGTGGATGTGAGTTGCGCGGATGCACAGCGGATGCCTTGCGGATATAGCGGACGTGTAATGGATGACGATGATGTATAACGGATGTTCCACGTATGCATAGCGATGTATAACGGACGCATTGTGATACTTTTTCCACTCAAAACATTTTGTGCAGCTGAAAAATTTTGAGCAGATGAAATCTCAGTAGACGGATGCTGGACGGATAGAGAGTATGAAAAACGGACGCAATGCAGTACAAACGGAAATGCCATCGCACGAGTACAGAACGGATGCATCGCGTTAACCAACAGATGGCAAGTGTTTCTCTCCGTTTTACATCCTCTTTCCATACGTTGGTGCTGTGTGACATGGGCTTAAGCAGCAAAGTTACAGTCGTACAGTCACAAGTGGGAGAAGATGAATGAAAGGAAGGATGGGAAGATTAATAGTCATTGTAGTGCAGACTTTGTAAATAGTTGGACAGTGTTGAGGGAATTATTTGTTTAGCAGAGTGATGGCATTTGGGGGAAAACTATTCTTGTGTCTACTTGTTCTGGTGTGCAGTGCTCTATAGCTTCGTTTTGAGGTTAGGTGTTGAAACAGTTGATAAATAGTTTCACAGCCCTCTTTTTGACTTATGTTCTCTATGTTAGCAATTTGTTTGCTATTTACATCCATGATCTAATTGTTATTCCTGATTTCCCTTGATCTTTTTCTTCAATGAAGTGTGAGGAACTGAACCTGGGTCCTCCTTGATTCATCGTCAGCTTTCTTATTCTTTGGGTACATTTGCAGAAAAGTTTGTACTGTATTTCCAGTTTGCCAAAATCAGAATAATTAAAAATCAGGCTGGACCTCTTAAACCTATCTTAACTTTACATTCTCCACCTACAACCAAGCTGTTTTTCCCCTCAAACATCCGGAAGCATGGGAACATTTCCTGATACAATTTCAGATATTTATTTCTGTTCAAGCTGAGAGGAAGTTGCCTGGCAGCTGTTTTATAAATAAATGCAGTTGTTAAATCAAACCACAGACAAATTCCAACTACTCATTTTACATCTTAACCATATTGCTAAACACCAGCCAATGCTACTATAATGTTGTAGCTTCGTTTGCAAAATAATAGCAATGCCAGACATCAGGATGTTTTCCAGGCAGGTTACAATCAGCCAGGTTTGTGAGGCACATTTGCTAGTACAGCTGCTGATAGTTTATTTATTTATATTTCACATTTAGAAACCTCCCATCTCCCTCACGGAGTGACTCGGGGTGGTATACAAGTGAAACGTTGTAGAAGTGAGAGGATTGTGCTGCCCTCTTTGATCTCCAGCTGATATTACTGTTAGTCATTGCTGGGACTGGCTGTGGGAGAAAAACTTTGGCCCACTTTCTGTTCTTTTTATTTTTTTCAGCCAGAAAGCTCAGGCCCAGTTTGCTCATTAATTAAACTTTCTGACCAGCCTGTACGAGTGTTGAATCAGTTCAGAGATTTCAATTACTGCTCAAATAATTCAGCTGATTTACAATCTGAAAATCATGTAGTGTGCCAATCCATAAAACAGATAAATAGATAGATGATAGATAGATGATAGACAGAGAACTTCTAAGATATCCAACTTCTTCTTTACTCTGCAACAAAGCCAAATATGCCATGGTTATTGGGTTTTTTCTGTCGTGTTCTCATGAAATTGCCTTCTTCTCATCCCCAGCTCATACTGTAGAACAGGGGTGTCAAACTTGATTTAATTGAGGGCCACATCAAGGTTGTGTTTGACGTTGGGGGGGCAGGGGTGTGTGGCCAGGGTGGGCATGGCTAGCATGATGTCATTTGTGCTGGGGGTGCCCAAGTGCTCTGCCAGCAAAAACAAGCTCCTGAGCTCTGTTTTCAGCTGTGACAGCCTCTTGCAATCCTCTGTCAGCAAAAACAGAGCTCAAGAGGGCCACCTGTGGCCTTCCTGAGCTCTATTTTGACTGACAGAGCCAGTCCTTTGCTGTTTCCAGGGTGGTCCAGATCTAAGCACCCCACAGTCTTGAGTTTGACACCCTTGCTGTAGAAGGTTAAAATCATTTTAAGCTGTTCCATTTTTAAAGTAGTCTTTTCCCTCTTCTACTGAATCTAGATAAAGTCTGGCGTGCTTCCTTGACCAATAACTTACTGACACAGCTGTGACTGGTATATAATTTTCTATTAAAGATTTAGACTTCCGTATTAAAAGCTAATACAAACTAAATTAAAGAAAAAACAATAGTAAGAGACAAGAAAAGGTGGAAGAAAAAAAGAAAAGAAATACTGTATATAAAGAAGTGTCTTCATGACAAATATAGGCAAATTCAGCAACTCTCCATTCTCTATCTATAAGGTATTACTAACAGGTATTTCTTCACCCCATATCCCATCCCTTATCTATAGAATAAATCCATAAAACATCAACTTTTGAATCCTGGCATCAGTAAAATGTCTGTAGAGAATTGACAAAACTTTGCAAACAGAGAAAGCCTTATTGTATCCTTTTCAAATAAACCAACTTTACATTCTTTCCATTTACTTTTAACCGACGTAATTATTAGTTCATTCAAATATTGTTGTAGAATTTTATTTCTTTTCAATTCTTCTTTATCCCATCATACAGACTTCTTCAAGGATTTAATAAACCTCTTTCTACATCCAATAAGAAAACATTTCCCAGGTCACTCTCTTTGTTTATCATTCGTATTCTTGCTTTCATTTTCAAAACTTCAGCCAATTTCTTTTGTATATCCAATAAAACATTTTTTTCCAAATTGTTTTCTTGGTCTGTTATTTATATGACCACCTTCCGTACTTTCTCTATCTTGTCAAGCAAAATTAGCTCTACATCTGTCATTCCTTCATTACCATCTTTTGGACAGAATTTACCCATTGAATCAGATATCGTTACTGACACTTTTGACACTGTGTTTACTAAATTGGGGCTCCATTCTTCAACAATTTCCTTTGACATTTCCAAAGTTATGACAGTTCATATCATTTGGTAAATCCACACAAAGGAAGACTTGCATTTTTCTTCTTCTTAGAATCTCTACTCCCCTCCAGTGTCCAGTTTCTGCACTCATAAAACTTGCTCATCATTGTTATGAGCAAAGATAACCAAAATAATTCTGGTTCCCGTGAGAAGCTTTTTTTATTATTATTTGGTGAGCATCCAGAGAGAGAAAAGGAGTAAGGGTTATTTTTACCACCAGAATTTTTTTCCCTTTCCTTTTCTGTGTGGTACATGCTAAATGCTGAGAATTACTTATTCAGTATTGCAGAACTTTCACACAGTACTTAAAAAATGCCAACTGTATATATATTCTCTTTTGATTCTTAATGCAAGGCAGATTGATAAATCATTGCACCATTTTTCTCAGGAGCTGTGTAGAATGTTATCTACTGCATCAGGAAGACTGCGCTGAAAAATGTAAATTGGTTGACGCAATGATCAGTCATGATGAAGGTCTGTACTTTAATTCATTGCTTGGCTATTGTTAGTTGTAGCAATCAGTTTACTAGGTCTCACTGCTTGCATTGTGTGTGTGTGTGTGTGAGTGCACACATAGGATATGTAATTATACATATATTTTCAATTATCCCTCATGGAACATTTTCCAATAGCGTTAGGCTAAAGCTACTCAGGCTCAGGGCTGCAATGTTTCATTTGCTTGTCTGTTGATATTCTCTGATTTATTTGCCATTTATCACAATGAAAGTGAAGATGCAATGGCTACAAGGCTGCCTATTCTCTTCAGTCTGTGTACAAAAGATCTCAAGACTGACAACTGAGGATTTTTTAAAAATTAACTATATTGATAAGATAAGATAAGATAAGGTAAGGTAAGATAAGGTAAGGTAAGGTAAGATAAGATAAGATAAGATAAGATAAGATAAGATAAGATAAGATAAGATAAGATAAGATAAGATAAGACAAGTGTCCTTCACACCTGAGACAATATAGGAGGAACAGATATCCAAAGATGGACTGCATACTAAATGCAGTTGAATAGCTGAAAATATAATAAGAATCAGTAACTGTGTTCAGTATACATTTGCATGAAGTACGGTAGTTGCCCTACACTTCCTAGTAATCCGTTTGGTCCTGTTTTTCCCCCTATTTCTGTGCCATGAACATTCTTGGTTGCAAAGTTGAATTATAATAAAGGGAAAACTCACTTCACAGAAAACTCACTTCAACATGAAAGATGACAAAGAAGTTATTACATCTACTCTGACTTGCTCTTCCTCCCTTCTCAATCTGTCTTTCCTGGCAGATTTTATTTCTACATTTCAAACATTAAATATTTCCTCTCAACGTGCCAGGTTGACCAGAACTCAACTGGGTATTAGTGAGAAAGAAAAAGGGAACAGAGCAAATTGTCATTATTTGTTCTTTTGCTGAGTTTATTGAAATATATTTCCAAGCCTTCTAAACAGTTGAAACTTTCCCACAAAGGGAAAGTTAAAACCAGTATTGTAAGTTTAAGAAGAAAATAAATAATACAAATTAAAAGATGCACAGAATGAAATCAGAATACAGGATAACAGCAGTTTGAAAGAATTTACAAAGCAATGCTTGTCTGTTTAAAAGAATTTAGAGGAGTAAAGGAATCTGCCTCAAAAACACAATACCAAGCCAAAGTCTCAGTGCTTGCAACCCCATTGTTTTATTCAATTGGGGCACCAAAAGGTTGTCTCAGAAGTTATCTTTGGCATCAGTGTTACATTTCTAGCAAGAGATTCCCAGATAGAAATGCAAAGGAGCTAAACCAGGCAGGGAGGGACATTAACTAGCAAGCCACTGTTACACTAGGGGAAATATGAGAAGAGAGTATAGATTTTGAACTCAGGGAAGATGTAAATATAGAAAGTAGCCTTTATAGTCTGAAACTGCCAGCTGCTTTCACTTTTTTGTGTAATAAAAAAGTTCCAATCTATCCATGTTCTGCTGAGTTTCTGGGAAGCCTCAGTTAAGTCAGCCTCCCCTCTGGGGAGATGGACATTGAGGCCTTGTATAGGAAGAGGTAAGCCACCCTATTTATCTGACCACACAGATTGAAAGATCTTCTTGGTTCCAATTCACACAACAGATGCTTTTTAAAAAAAAGTAGTCTAGTCTGGTGCCAGCAGCCATAGCAGCCAGCCATTCAGTAAATCTTAATTCACACACACTGAGCTGCTTTAATATCCTGAGGCTACTGTGTTTTATAGTGTACAAAAAGATTCCAATGACATGTTCCACTATCGCTTTAAGTTATCTAGTGACAGCCTCCTTAAAAATGGTGTTCCATGATACCTGAAACAATTGTATATGGAAAGATGTGTTTTATAATATACATCTTTGTTATATTGTATATAATACAATACCTCCAAATTAGATGTTTGTCCACTCTCTTGAGAGAGCAATTTAAGGGGCATTTCAAATTACGCAATTTAAATTCACCAGTTGTTCTTATACCAGTTATGTCAATGGAGAGTCCCAGAGAAATATGACCTTAAGCTGCCAATCAAGAAATATAATTCTCTAAATTATCTAAATGGTGAGGGAAAAAAGGAAAACTTTTTCTCTGCAATGTGAGGTCATGAGTAACCAGAATGAATACTGAAGGAAACTATAGCGGTTGGTGACAGACAAGACAATCAAAGTTGCTATATCCACACTTTGCAGACATGAGCTCACTTTCAATTCAGACAGATGCAATAATGTGCAACATCCAAATGAGACCAACTGCAACTTGAAACTGATTTCCACAAATTGCTAAGAGCAAAGCATACTTTCAAAAATGGAAACAACCCAAAATATATACGCATTCCGTTGTGCTGGAATGCAAATGTTTAAATATGTTGGGTGTGACAAAAATATTAGAGCCTGAGAATATCTGGAGAAAAGAAAATCACTTGGTGTAAAATAATCTTGTGATGGTTTATATGACCTCCACATCACATTATATACCTATTATAGGATAGTATAAACTATTTAACTGGATCAGCATAATTTATAAACAAAAGAACTAGTGTGAAGAAACCAGCAGCAGCCCAAAAAGCTAATGCAATCCTAAACTGTATTAATAGAGGGATACAATCAAGATCAAGGGAAGTACTCATTCCACTCTATAAAGCCTTAGTAAGACCACACCTAAAGTACTGCATCCAGTTTTGTTCACCAGATGATAAAAAAGATGTTGAGTCTCTAGAAAAAGTACAGAGAAGAGCAACCAGGATGATTAGGGGACTGGATACTAAGGTATATGAAGAATGATTACAGGAACTGGGCCTGGTTAGTCTGGTGAAGAGAAGGACCAGGGAGACATGATAGCGGTCTTCCAATATTTGAGGGGCTGCCACAGAGAGGAAGGGGTCAAACTATTTTCTAAAACACCTCTAGGCCAGACAAGGAATAATTGATAGAAACAGAACAAGGAGAGATTTAACCTGGAAACAAGGAGAAATTTTCTGACAGTGAGAACAATCAACCAATGGAACAGCTTGTCCTCGGAAGTTGTGGGAGCGCCATCACTTGAGACTTTTGAGATTGGATTGCCATTTGTCAGAAATAGTATAGGGTCTCCCATTTGGGCGGAGGGTTGGACTAGATGACCTACAAGGTCCCTTCCAACTCTGATTATCTGTTATCTGTTATCCGTTATCAAACAAAAGATAGCATGACATTGCTAAAGCAATGAAGCTACTTCTTCCAGAAAACTGGGGTGTGTATTTGTGTGTGTGTCTTTAGAATAGCTTTTAAAAAGTCCCTTTCCCTAGGGAAATACCTATTTTTCTTTTTCTTTTTTAAGGAGGGGGGAAACAACTATTTTCTATTCACTTTTTCAAAAACATATCCTGCTGGTTTTAAACTTTGAGAAAATGTCCGTACTGTTGATAACTTTGGCGAAAACTTCTTCTGAAAAAAAAATATAATGTAGGTAGACAATGAGAACAATGCCAAATATCTTAAAAATACAGATAAGCTATGGCGCAATGTGAAACTTACAAATCACTTTATTTAGAATGGCTCCCCGTAGAATCTTTTTTCTAACATGGCTATAGATTTCACAGAAACTTTGTTATTATTGAGTTATATTGATGAGACATGAGAGTCTCTGGTACAGCCTAGGGGTCTACATTATCAGATTCCATTCTTATTTATGTTGTCTGCTCCTTCATGCATATTCTACTTTTTTTAAGCCGCTTGAATAAACATTAAAAGGACTGTGTCTGAGGAAATTTAGATGAAAGCATTGATTACCAAACTGGGAATACCTTACATTACTTCTGTGTTTCCTTGAAGTGCATTCTTTATTCCTATCACAATTTCTTTTTAGCTATTAGGCATGTGTACATGATGCTAATTATTTAAATATCAGCATTTTGACAGCAATAAATATGGCATTCCTTTTGAAAAGAATTAGTATTTTAATAATGGACAATCCTGTACACTTAAACATCATGTACTACCATGATGGGATTCAAATTTTCTTCCTACCGGTTTTGTGGGAGTGGCTTGGTGGGCATGGCAGGAGAAGGACACTGTAAAATCTCCGGTCAGAGGTGGTATTTGCCGGTTCTCTGAACTACTCAAAATTTCCACTACCGGTTCTCCAGAACTAGTCAGAATCTGCTGAATACCACCTCTGATCTACTAGTAGCAAAAAGATAGAGAGAACATGTTTACACTAATGAAGATTACAGCTAGTGCTCGATTTACGACCATAATTGAGCTAAAAATTTCTGTAGCAACCTGAGACATTTGTTAAATTAGTTTTATCTCATTTCATGACCTTTCTTGCCACATTTGGTAAGTTGTTAAGTAAGTAAAAGGTTTAAGTGAATCTAGTTTATCCATTGATTTTCTTGTCAGAAGATCACCTAAGGTGATCACATGGCCCAGGGCACTTGCTAACCATGTGCATTTTGATCGTGTGACCAAGGGGATGCTGCATTGGTCATTAAGCGTGCACAATGGCCAGAAGTAATTTTTTTCAGTGCCATTGTAACTTTGAACGGTCACTAAATGAACTGTTGTAAATCAAGGACTACCTGTGTTATATTTCCCTGATAGCTTTTACAGGTGCCTTAGAAGCAAGTCCAATTCAATAAATTTCCCATACTTGACCAACGTCATGGTCAACACAGATTGGCAACATCTAGACCTTCTCATCTGATCAGTGCAAAGAGTAACCAAAAAAGAAAAAGAAAACCGCCCCGCTCAAACAGTAGAACAATTATTTGCAAACCCTTTAGTATATTTCCAGCTTTGTTTCTTAGTGCCTGTTAAAAGCAACCTGATGTTAGAAATTGTTTGATCTTCATAATACCTGCCTGATATGTTTCTCTCTGAACTGTAAAATGGCTTTTTCCTCATCCTCAGATATTACGGAAGATAAATGGGTTCGTTGTGTGTTACACGGGAAAAATGAATCTGTTATCACATTTCTGATGACAGCTAATGAACAGGGAAAAGTCATCATTCACAACATAAAGCAAAAAGGTAAGAGACATTTAGTCTTAGTAGGCTAAGCCTTAGCTTACTAACATATATTTTATTTGTTGTTACTGACATATATTTTATTTGTTGTTACATCCTCAAACTTTAACCTTTTAAATATATTTAAATATAAAATATATTTTATTTTATCCCAAAACTTTAACCTTAAACTGTCTACCGTGGACCTCACTCCATTCCTAAGAGGTCTGTAAGAGGGTGTGTATAAGTGCACCAGTGTGCCTACCGTCCCTGTCCTACTGTTCCCACTTATTCATACTCATTTATTATGTATATGCTTATACCAGTTTATACTTGTATATTTATATGTTATGTTCATACTTATACTTGTTTTCTCATACATGCTTGACAAAGTAAACTAAATAAATAAAACTAAATAAATAAATATATCCATTTCTAAAAAGGGCTGTCTGGAAGGGATCTGTGACAACTCACCACAGCCAACTTGCTGCGGGACAACTCGCTGCAGGATATAAGAGGATATAACTTTCGCCAAAGTTATCTACTGTACACTAATATTGAAGAAATGGTGGAATGGAATCATTAAAGAAAGGATGCCAAAGGAGGGACAAAATGAAATGTGAATGACAAAAATTAAAATAAAATTTTAATTATTTTTAGATAATTAAATTGAATTGTTGAATTGTGCCATAGCAAGTTGTCTGCGGCTGCGGCGAAGCAGTTGTTAAGTGAATGTTGGCCCTTTTACGACCTTTTTTGCCACAATTGTTCACTGAATCATAGCAGTTGTTAAGTTGCTAACACAGCTGTAAAGTGAACCTGGCTTGCCCATTGACTTTGCTTGTCAGCAAGTCACAAAAGGTGATCACATGACCCTGTGACATGACAACAGTCATAAATATGAGCTAGTTGCTAGGCATCTCAGTTTTGATCAAATGACTATGGGGATGTTGCAACGGTCAAAAGTGTGAAAAGGGATCATTAGTCATCTTTTTCAGTGCTGTTGTAACTTTGAACGATCACTAAATGAAAGGTTGTAAGTTGAGGATTACCCGTATGCCTTTCCTGAAAGTTTTTCTACTACAGAATATTAAATATCTGTCCCTATGTTTCATTTAATACTGTTAAGAGGGTTTTAGTGCATAAAGTTCAAGAATGATGAGCAAATTCCATTCTACAATAACTTTCTGCTTATGGTTCCCAAATTCTAAGCCAAAATATTTTAATAAAACGAAGAGGAAGAGGCAGTTTGCCTTCTAAAGCAAGTCTTTTTGTGTGGCCATTCATAAATATGGCAAAATAAGGAACATGCTAGCCAATGTTAAGGTATTGTTTGTTCAATCTTTCATTTGTTCTAGATCTCCCAAAGGCTGACACTTACTTTTTAAGTGGTTTACATATAGTTCATCCTCCCTACATGAATGAGGCAGCTATCATACATGCCAATGCTATGTGTGTACAGAGGAACACATTGTGATTTGAGCCATCTTTAAATAAAGCCTATACAAAACTGAAAAGTTCACAGCAACTTTTTTTAATCTGACACTTTCCAAATTTTGCCTTCCAACATTTCCAGGATTCTGATCATTAGTAACATTTACCTATACTGCAGGTTTCTTCCTTTTTTCCCATATTAGTAGCTATCTATTTATTTAACAATTTTCACTATTGACATTATTGACGCTTTCTTTCTACAGATTATCCACAACCTCCAAATATTACAATGATTATGTTGGGTGTTTCTACTGCAGTAGTCGTCACTGGGATTGTCTTACTGTCCATGTGGAAATTGTTTATTTCATTTGAAGACCGTAAAGAAGTTGCTAAATTTGAAGCAGAGAGGTCAAAGGCCAAATGGCAAACGGTATGCTAAAAAAAAAAAGATTCAGGACAACATTGTTGTAAACAGTTGCAAGATAAAAAAAAATTGCTACTGTAACCATAGTAGAGCCAGTTTGGTGTAGTGGTGAAAATGCTGGCCTAGGAGACTGTGTGTCATAGTCCCATTTAGGCATAAAGATGCTCTCTCACTCAACCCAACTCACCTTATAATAATCCAAACCTTAAAACCAACACTAACCTGGACACTAACTCTGATCCTAAACTTAATGTTGCTTTTTTGGCTGTGACATCAGGGAAGTCAAAACCTAACCCTAATGCTAATCCCAACTCTAAACCTAATGCCAACGCTAACCCTTACCCTCACTCTAATCCTAACACTAACCACACCTTAGCTCTAATGCCAACCCTAACCCTAAAGCCAATGCTAAAGCTAACAGTAACCCTAACAGCAATAGTAGTCCTAACCCAACCCTAATACCAATGCTAACTTTTACCCTAGTGCCAACCCAAACTATAGCACCAATACAAAACCTGCCTCTAATCCAAACCCTAATCTTAATTAAAATCCTAACACCAATGCCAACACTAAGACTAATGCCTAGGCCTAACCTAATCCTAAACCTAATACTAACTGTAAACCTAACCCTAACTCTATTCCTAACATTCCTAATGCCAATGCCAACCCTAACTCTTACGTTAATGTTGGCTTTTGGTTGTCACATCAGGAAGTCTAACCCTAATTTAATATTGGTTTTTGAGGTGGACTTCAATAAACACTAACCCCAACCTTAACCCTAACCTTAATGTCAATGCTAGGGGGAAGAGAGAGAAAGACAGACAGAATCCCTTAGAAATGGACTTGTCCATCTGGGGAGTTGGTAGCAGAAGACAGAAGGGAAGGGAAGAGGGGGCAATGACTCCTTTATTGCAACAGGACTGGAATCAAAGAAAGAATTATTTGCCCCACTTCTCTCTTACCCCTGAATTTTTGTGCGTGCAGAACCTCTGTTGTGTTTTGTGGCCAACAATGGGGAACCAGGGGTTGCAAGCACAGTTCATTCTTCTTTAAGCCAGAAGAATTTTCTCCCAGTTCCATGCTGAATAGCAGCTTTAGTGTTGCCACACAGAAGAGCCCTTAATATCCAGAAGCCATTGATAAGATCTGAATTTCTATAATCTTTTACAGTCAATCAGAATAGTGGCCAACAAAGTTTAGTTCCAAAATAAATCTAAAGTTTGCTTATGTGCTATGCAAAGAAGAACTTTTGTCTCCTTCCTATCTGCTGTAATCACTGCCTACTGTATTGTTATGACAAAGGATGAAAAATATATCCATTTTATACCATGCATGATATTATAAACCTAGAATCTGATCTCCCACATTCGATCAATCTTTTTGCCAAGTCTAAGAGTCCCAGGTGATATAATGCCTCCAGCTGGACAGATGCAAGAATGCATTGAAATTATTCCTAAGAAATTAAATCCTCAATTTTGTTGCTATTATATCTGCCTCACACTTCACAGCCATGTATGATGACTTATAATACTGTGATAAAACTGCCACATTACATGGCAAAAGTCAGCAATGCTAACGGAACCCAAACCTGACATAGATTTTTTCTATAAAATGAGCATTTATTTTGGATAAACAGGTACTGTAAAAAGTTATTTGTTTTGGAAAAAGTTTAGTATAAGTATACGTGGTCTTTGCCAACAAAGGCCCCAACCACACATGAAAGGCCCCATTCCCACATCTCCAGGTGCATAGCAGAAGGGGCTGAGATTAAACATCCTCCAGGAGCCTAAGGCCATTTTTCCTCCTTTTTAAGTGCTGCTCCATTGGCAGCCTATGTTTCCAGTTCTTTGGGGCAGGTTCAGAGGTGGTATTCAGCAGGTTCTGACCAGTTCTGAAGAACTGGTAGCAGAAATGTTGAGTATTTCAGAATACCACCTCTAACTGGTCCCGCCCCCATCTATTCTCTGCCTCCCGAGTCCCAGCTGATTGGCTGGGTCTTTTTTGTTGCCTTGTACAGGAGAACAGAGCTGGAAAGCAGATTCACGGGGTGCGGGAGAGAATGGGGATTTTACAGCATCCTTCCCCTGGAATGGGGTGAGAATGAATATTATACAGTATCCTTTCTCGACCACGCAACCAAGCCACACCCACAGAACCGGTAGTAAAAAAAATTGAATACCACCACTGGGCAGGTTGGATTACAGCAGGGGTCTTCAAACTTGACAACTTTAAAACTTGTGGACTTCAACTCCCAGAATTCCTCCTTCAGTCATGTCAGCTCAGGAATTCTGGGAGTTGAAGACCACAAGTCTTAAACTTGCCAAGCTTGAAGACCCTTGGATGACAGGGTTTAGTGATTGTGGTCTAGACAACAGATTTCCTGACATTTTGCCAACCAGTGGTTTGCTATGCAGACCCCAGACAATTGGTCAGGTACGGACTGGGCTTCTATGTTTGTAGCCAGGTAACTTGGACTTCCGATAGGTTTTCAGCCAAGCTGGTTGCTCATCAAACTTCAGGAAATCTGTTGTCTAGACCAGTGGCCCCCAACGTTTTGGGCATCAGGGACCGGTTCCGTGGAGAGAAGTTTTTTTCATGAACTGGAGGGTGTGTGTGATTTTGTGCACTGCTTGCATCCTGCAGACGGAGCTTTGCTAGTTTGTGCAGCCAGGTAACGCCGAGTAGCTGATTCCCATCACCCCATACCTGTTGCTTCCCAGGCAATCGTGTGCAAACAACAATGGGAGTGAAAGGAAAGTTCAGCACCTACTTTGCTCTTCATTGTGTACAGTTTTTAGTGTGAAGAGGCTCTGATTAAGAGCTTGCTGTTTAATTATTGTGATGGAATCATAGGAATAGATATGGTCTAGCTACATCCGTATTACTGTTTGGTTTTAATATGGTAATTTTAAATCAATATTGAGTATTTTGAAGACTGTAAAAGGCTTTTTTAAAAAAAGTCACACTCATTCAGCAAATTATGAAGTTGATATGTTAGGTTTGTTTAATTAGCCCACAAAATCAGACGTGAAATATTCCGCTACATATAGTGTTTTTCTTCTTTTCTAGGGAACAAATCCCCTCTACAGAGGGTCCACATCAACTTTTAAGAATGTAACATACAAGCAAAAAGAAAGGCAACGTGGCAGTCCTGCCAATGCATTCTAATAATTTGAAATTATGAAGAAAACTGTTCTGGAAAAGTTTTTATTTTAAAAAAAGGAAGTTTGGTCTGTTTTCTGCTAAATTTGTTTGGATGGTTCTAATAAAACTATGATGGTGGTGTGAAAGTTTTAAGGTGAGAGCATATATGCTTTTAAAAGTTGGACTGTTTTGGAACTAGACAGGGAGCTGAACAGCAGTAGAGGAGATTGAATGACAAAGACCCTTCTGGGCATGTAGGAATGCACCAATTAAGCATGACATGAAAATAATATCTGGTGCAATTTTGCTGTAATGAGATTTGGGGATTGGTCTGAATGACCTTTCAAGAAATCCATTTCAAGTATCCCTTCTGATCTCAAAGTAATTCAAGATGTTAGAACAAACCTTCTTCTCAATCTCTGCTGAGGAGTATAATTCAGCCAGTTTTGTCCCTCCCAGTCAGGATTTTACTGCAAGTTTAAGATATACAGTACCTTTAGAGTATTTGCACCTTAAATATTACCAGATAAAGAAACAGATTTCAGTTTTAAAAGAAAGAAAACTTGGGGAGAAAAGTATTCATGATTTATTAATAAAGTACCCAGCACTGACAGCTGTATTCTTCACCATGGTGCAATATTAGGTATTCTGTTTAGAAGTCCCATGAAGTTAAATGAGACAGTTTCCTATGAAATGTTTTGCCCTCTAGACTAGAGGTTGATGGATTGAGGAGAGCCATGTTGAGTACAGATGAATAAAGGTGGTGGTAAGAGGATTTGTTGCTGGCTAAGAATACAATATGTATGGCCGCTAGATTTTTTTTCTTTGGTACTTTTCAAATTTTCATCAATTTGATTTTTGTATTGTCCAATGGCATCTCTTTGGTGAACAGCCATTTTGCCCTTTAAAGCAACCAGAATACATACCATGTACTTTCCAAATTACAACGTATCTAATGATCCCAAATGTTCAGGACTTATGATTAAGGGAGTTGCTTTTTTCCAAATATCTAAATAAGATTTAATACAGTAGGTCTCAAAGATTTTCTGTTCTGCAAATATGGTTTTTGATAATGCAAATTTTAAACATTTTTTAAAAAAAACAGAGAATGTGTGTTTTATCCTGAAGAATATGTTTAGTAATGGTGATGGGAGTTTTTACTATGAATGTACTGTGCATTTAAGACACTGGAAAAGTCTGTTGTTATTTTTACTGAAATGATTTTGACCCAAGGCTGGACCTAAAATAAGGCCAAAACATTATCAGTACTGTAATATTATAATTACTCTTTGGAGTCCTTTGGCATTATTTTCTAATATGTAAATAGCATACTTTTTTAAATGGAATGCTTATTACATTTTTAATATGTTGATATGTAAACTGATCCTTTAAATTGTTTTCACATAAATTCTGTGTTATAAAATGAATAAGTAAAAGAAAGTCAAATATGAGCCGCAGTGGTGCAATGATTAGAGTGCAGTACTGTAGGCTACTCTCGCTGACTCCCAGCTGCCTGAAATTTGGTAATTCAAATCTCACCAGACTCAAGGTTGACTCAGCCTTCCATCCTTCCAAGGTGGGTAAAATGAGGACCTAGATTGTTGGGGGCAATATCAGAGGTGGTATTCAGCTGTTCTGACCAGTTCTTGAGAACCGGTAGCGGAAATTTTGAGTAGTTCGGAGAACCGGCAAATACCACCTCTGACTGGAGATTTTACAGTATCCTTCCCCTGCCACGCCCACCAAGCCACACCCACAGAACCGGTGGTAAAAAAATTTGAATCCCACCACTGGGCAATATGCTGACTCTGTAAAGTTTAGACAGGGCTGTAAAGCTCTGTGAAGCGGTATATAAGTCTAAGTGCTATTGCTATTTTGACTGAGATTAATTTTTACAAACCCTAATATCTACAGACTAGTCTACATTTTATCAATGCATGTTATATGAACCAGCTGGTGTGATTAACTTACAGGTAGTCCTTGACTGCCTGTATGACTATTCATTTAGCAACCATTTGAAGCTACAGTGGCATTGAAAAAAAGTGACTTATGGCTGGTTCTTGCACTTAAATTCAGCGCAGTAGTCTCACGGTACTTGAGTGCTATTCAGGCACCTGGCACTTGGCATGTATTTATGAGTGTTGCACTGTCCTGGGGTCATGTGATTACTATTTGTGACCTTCCTAGCTGGTTTCTGATGAGCAGTCAATAAGGAAGCCAGCAAAGAATGTCACAAATCATGATCACGTGGGGTCTTGCTTAACAACTGCAGCACATTGCTTAACCACTGTGGACAAAAAGGGAAAATCAGGTGCAATCATGTGATCCTTCACATAATGACTGTGCCACTTGATGAAAATTTTCTGGTCACAACACACAATTGTTACGTCAAGAACAATGAAAAGAAGGACTAGGGGTGACATGGTAGCAGTGTTCAAATATCTCAGAGGCTGCCACAAAGGCAGCCAAAGCACCTGAAAGCAACACAACAGCTCTGGCGGCCTAGAGATGGAGCTCTCGCAACACAGTCAAGAGGCTGGGAGTTCAATCCTAGGTAAAGCAGGGGATTGGACAAGATGACCTCCAAGGTCCCTTCCAACTCTGTTATTCTATGATTCTAAGAAGCAATGGGTGGAAACTAATCAAAGAGAGAAGCAACCTAGAATCAAAGAGACATGTCCTGGCAGTAAGAACGATTAATCAGTGGAACAACTTCCCTCCAGAAGCTGTGGGTGCACCATCACTGGAGGTTTTCAAAAAGAGATTGGACAATGAATTGTCTGAAATGATACAGGGTCTCCTGGTTAAGCAGGGGTTTGGACTAGAAGACTTCCAAGGTTCCTTCCAACTCTGTTGTTTTGTTATTCTATTCTGGTAACTTGTGTTCTAAATTGTCTATTTATTGCTTCTGACTTAGTGGAACACTGTACGTTTCCCAGAGCTGGCTCCTTTCTTTCTTTTCTCAGCAGTCCAGAGCTATCTTTCAGATTACCGACGCAGAGATATTTTGTGAAATAAAGCTGATGAGTCAGAAAGGAGGAAGAAAGCAGGGCTGTACATCAGTCACTGCCTTTCCTTATGCTATGAAAGAGATACATTATCCAAATGGTTTTCTGTAACATGACTGTTAAGTTTGTATGTGACAAAAATAAATGTATATGTTTAAAAACATGTGACTAAATGAAATTATCCACTTTTGTGAAACATGTAATATACAGCATATTTCTATGTATGTGTATAGAAACCCACACAATTTTACTGAAGAAATTATAGTAATAAAAATTAATGCAAGATAATCTCAGACACAGAAAGGGAGAGTAAAAAGTGCAAAGAAAAAGTAAAAAAGGGAAAGTGTGAAACAAGGAAAAAGAAACAAATATACAAAGAAGTGACTTTCAATCTCCACCATGTATAATCAACTTTTGTAACTCTTTACCCCTGTAAGTTTTCCAACAGATACTTATTTTTCCCTTAACTCATCCCTTATCTGTAAGCAAATCTATATCAACTTTTTAATCCTGGAATCAGCACAAACCCTGTAAAGAGTTGCCAGAATTTGATAAAAATGTCTTATTTTAACCTTGATCAATTAAACCAACTTTATACGCCTTCCTTTTACTTCTCAAAAACTTACATTTTAAATTCATTCAAATATTGTCATAGAATTCTTTTCTCAAACAAGACAAACCATGATCAATTGAGTCAGTTTTTCAGAGATACTCCTTCCTTCTTGGGCAGGGGTTGTGGGATTGTGCAAATGGCTAGGTAGCTGTCTGGGAACATTGAAAATGAGAATCACACGACCCCAGCCATATGGTGTGGGTCCTGAACTAGCAGCAGCCTGGCAGTGCTGAAGCAGTCACAATTTCCCCAAATTTGATTCCCTCCATAGAAATAGGTCCCAGAATTCCATAAGTTAGTCCATTTGAGATACCTTGACTGAAAATATTTTGCCCTATTATGCACCATTTCATCCAGTTAAAGGTTACAGACACAAGAATTTTAACAGTATATAGATTCTTCTTTGTCCCGTTGCATAGCCTTCTTTGAGGATTTATCACAGCAAATTTAATAAAAAAATAATTAAAGTCATTCTTTTCATTTATCATTTGTATTTCCTTTTTAATTTTTAAACCTTAAGCCAGGTTCCTATGTATATCGGTTGCAGAGTCCTTGGCCTCTTGGCCTGTCACTGGTACTTCCATTTTAAAAGTCTTTTCTGTAATCTACATTTTTTAAATCCAATATTTTTTTTATTCTACTATTTCTGCATCAAGCAAGCTTTGTTTTACATCTGTCATTCCTTCATTAACTTCCTTTAGAAATTGGATATTTACAGAAGCACATATTGCTACTAATATTGTTGATATTATGGCTACCAATTTCTGAACTCATTCTTCAAAGATCTCATTTTGTATTTCCAATGTTATAGAGTTTAATATTTTGTAAATCTTAATTCTAATCAAAACCAAAAGCAGAGTTTTTTTCTTTTTGCCTAGAATCTTTAATCCCTGTTAGTGTCTAATTTATATCATTAAGTTTCTAATCGCTGTTATGATTTACAGTAAGCAAAATAATTTTGGTTACCACAAAAAGCTGTTTATATAGTTAATTCCAAAATCTTACACTAAAAGTTTCAATATTACAAATTTGTCTGAATCCTTAATTTGTTTATATCTTTCTTGATTCAAAATCTTATTTAGATTTTCGCCATTTATTTGAAATTCTTTAGAGTTTTACATCTTTTTGTTTGTTCAGAAATAAGATTCACGAGGTGGCTTTTCAAATTTATCATTCCAAAGATCTGTAATAACTTTAAAATAGTTAGATGACCAATTTCTGAAAGTGATTAGATGTGAGGTTCGTGAATGTCATATCGTTTATAAGGTTCTGCCACATTTGAGCTTGTGAGCTTGATTAGTCCCTTCCACTCCTGGCATTCAGACCCATGGGAGACAGCGATCCTGTCATCTGCTCCAGAGGAACAGGCATCTGGAATACATGTTGGTGATTTCCTGTCCCTTCCTTGTCCAAAGAGGCTCCAAAGAACTGCTTTACTCACTGGTTCTTCAGTTTTTTCTATGAACTTCAACTCCGCTCTCTAGGGAAACATGCAGGGGTGGGCTTCAAAAATTTTAGCAAAGAGTTTTCTGCCCGGTTGCTGGGTGGGCGTGGCCATGGTGGGCATGGCCTAGTTGGTCTCCTGCACCATGACAGAGAGGGCCTTTTTTCTCTCCCTGGGCTCCAGAGGCTTTCCTCAAGCGTCCGGAAGGGCGAAAATGGCCTTTCCAGACTCTGGAGGCTCTCTGGAAGCCTTCCCAAACTTCCAGAAGGCCTGTTTTTTGCCCTCCCTGAGCCTCTGCACATGCCCTGCACTTACCTGAATCTAAAACAAGCTGCATGGGACTCCTGGAAGGGGAGGGGAGGGGTGGATGGGGCCAGCCAGGAATGGGATTTGGAGGTTCCCCGAAATGCACAGAATTTTAGCTAGGGTCTCTCCTGAATCCCTGCGAACCCCCAGCAGCCCACCCCTTGAAACATGTTTGGTTCACCATGCCTCCACTGGAACTCCATATTTTGATAGTGCTAACATGTCTCGAACAGGTTTATGGGAAGAATTGGCATCACCAACATTCAAACCTAGAACTAAAGAAACAGCAAATGTGAAACGTCATCATATCTCTCAAAAATGTATTCTCAGGTTAGAAGTTCACATCTCCGCATTCAAGTATCTATTTGGATGATTCAACAGGATGATTAGACAACTCACTGTGAATTATGTATGGATGCTATTCATAATTTTACACGCAATATCAAATTATAAAAACAGTATGTCAGTAGCTCCAATAAGACCATTGTGACATAAATGTTATATTACTCTTTAAAAGCAACTGGTGTTCTACTTGGCCATTTCATGTGTTTGCTAAGCCACAATGTGGCTTAATTTACAAACCTATTGTGATTTACCAGTTGGTATGTTGGGTGAGCCAGCTAATGTGAAACAGAAAGCTATGTTATATTCCTAGGTCCAGCAGATATGTTTTTATGTTTTATAAGTGTAAACCCATTTTTAAGAAATAGCTCCTCCTTCAAATACCAAGTTGCAACAGATTATAGGTGTTTCATTATAATTATTCAATTAAATATAGTGAAATATTATCCCTTTATAATTTCTCTGTCTATGGTATTAAAAATTAGTTTAACTGCAAATTTTTTAATGACTTTTTGAACCATACGCAACACTGGCAAGCTGTATATGGACCTGTGACTCCAGATTATCACATAGGTGTGATCCAATCCAATTCCCCTTTATTTCAAGTGGCAACCAAGGCCTTTGAAGAACGATGCAGCAGACCAACAAGAATAACCTACAGCTCCCTCTGAAACTCCTCTGGGTCAAACAGTCACCAGTGGTGGACCAGTCTAAAGGGTTCAGCTGCTCTGCAATGGTTTGCGGTACCAGAAAATCTCACAGTAATCAGGGTGTGATACAACCATCACAAGGGGACTCTCCCAACTGCAAATCACATAGCCACTGCTCTGACATGAACACCAGATCTAGTGTGTGATATTGTCCTATTGTCAGATTCTGGGTGACCTGGGATAGGCAGATGGCTGTTGTTGTGGCCACATCTAGTGACTTGTTGGGCAACATCTCTGAAAGCTGTAAGCAACCACCAACCCTGCCTCAGGTTCTCAATCAGGGCCACACACCCAGCTGGGCATAACTCCAAAAGCCCTTTCAGGCTCAACAGGTCTTGGTAATACATGTGACTTCACACAGTAATTTCATGTGTCTGGACCCAATGAAAGGTTTAGAAAGCTCTGTGGAAATAAAAATGTATAAGTAAAGTTAGAAAAAACATTTCTTTCAACTGCATGACAACTTAAGAAATACCTTCATGGTCAGATTTGGGTGATCTATTTATGTACCTGTTCAGCTCCTTTCTTTCCTATCTTCATTGCTCAGGTTGTTTACACATAATATGCTGCAACAGCTGAAGCTTCCCAAACCAGTCATAAGTTCCATAGTTCAACACCATAATAATTTTGAATGGATGCTGAATGATTGGTTATAACTAGAAGACTTATCTATATACTAACATGTATTATACCAGTGCTTCTAATGTAAGACTAGTAAAACATTTAACCTGAATTTATTTTATAAGTCGATATAATAAAATACAAACTTTCTACAAATCATATTTACAAATATGCTCTCTATATTCTCTTATATAGTTATACAACCATTTCCTATTTGAAATGTTTTTATTTGGGGTGGGGGCTGTCTCTCAAAAGAGATAATATATTTTCCTTTTTTCTCCCTTATCTACATTTATCTATAAATCCTATTACATTGTATCTACTTAGAGCATCAGAGAGTAACTAGTTGAATTAATTATTTAGACAGAAACATACTCCTTCATATTTTCAACCTGATATCTAATCAATATCTAGTATTTTCTTTCCTTATTTGCTATGAAGTATTGTAGATAAAACATTGTGGTTTATTTTATTGTAATAGTGAAGCCCAAGCAAGTGCTAAACAAATCCTCATAATTTCTCTTATTAATAACTATACATTTTAATAGTACATGTTCTTTTCCATGTTCATCAATCTTAGATCTTCATCTTAAGAGTATTTCTGTTGTGTAGATTGTTTCAGCTTGTTCTCCCTCATTCATCATAAACCATATATAGGAGCAAGTTCTGCAGTCTCTGTTGAGCAGATAGAAATGAGAAATAGTAGAGCAGACTATTATCTGAATATTGATGACACTTCAAAACAAACAGCCTGGTAATTTTTCTCTATTATTCTACAAGGATCTTAAAAAACAAACTTGTAACTATAACATGGAGCTAAAATCTGAGGACTGCAAGAGCAGGAGAACCTAAACCTAGTCCATATATAATCCAGGACAATATTATTCTCATTGATACTAAAAGATGCTGAGGCCCAAAGAACAACATTTATGCTCCTACTTCATGCATTTCCCAGTGAAAGTCATCTCTTGGAGTACCAAAGGCTGTTTCAGTACTATAATAATCAGTTCTGCAGCCTACTGAATCTAACTAAATTATACCATCAAGAAATGCCTTCTGCTGAGATTGTTATATACTCCAGCAACTTGCCTCCAAATGGCAATATTAAATAATTACCTGAATAGCATTTCAATATTTTCTTCAACTGAGATCTCACTGGTTTTTTTTTTCAAAACTGCAGGAGCCTCATCATCTCTCCAGAAATACAGATTATAATCATTTGTTTAGTGACTGATTGAAGTTACAAATGGCACTGAAAAAAGTGACTGACAACCTGATCTTCTACAACTATTACAGTATCTTCATGGTTATGTGATTAAAATGTGGATACTTGGCAATTGCCATATATGATGTTTGCAATGTCCCAGGGATTTCTAGCAAAGACAATGGGGGAAGCCAGATTCACTTAATGACCGTGTGATTCACTTAACAGTGGAAACGTGTTCATAAAATTGGGCGGGATTCATTTAATCTCCTTGTTCAGCACAGAAATTCTGGTCTCAAATATGGCTTTAGAAAACTATCTGTATTTATCATTATGTCCCTCCACAGCTGAGATACTTTCCATTTTGAAACATTTTTTTTATGCATTTATTTCTCAAGTGTACTTTGATCCCTAAGGCCTTCTGCTATAAATATTCAGTCTTGTTGAAACTGTGATTAGTACAAAAGCAAGAGAAAATACAGTACAGAGTAAAATACTTTATTATATGAGGAGTAGTTATGAGTTATATTTTATATATCCAGATGAATATTTGTATATTAATACTTCAGAATGTAGACTTTCAAATTTTTTGGGAAAACTTTGGCAATCCTTGCCAAATGTTAATAAAATATAGAAAGCAAATTTTCTGAAATATGGACTTTCTTCTGGAAAAGAAAGCTAAAGAAGATTTATAGACAGGTGGGTTTTAGACAAGATCTGCTACAAATTACACACCGTAGACTTCTATGGAACCAAATCAATTTCAGCTTGCATTCACATCTCATGTGAAATATAAGCAGACATCCTCATTGTATGTTTTAGAAGTATGATGGAATAGGAATATTGTCTCTGTCAAAGACAGAGAAAGAACAAGCTTTTCATCACAAGAAGACATTAGCAAGAAAGGATATATACTGTACACACATACACATACATTTGCAAAAGAAAAATGAAAAACATAGGAAAATCATAATTTCAATGTTTTATATTAGTATAGAAAAGATAACCATTGTCCATTCTTCTCCAATAATATAATTGTTTAATAACCTAGAGAAGGAAGTTGAATAAAATCTTACATTTTAAATTATTTCATGAAGCAAAATTTTAAAAATGCAATATTAAAGTTGCTCAGCAGAAAAAGAGGCTGCCCATAATGATCTTTGTGCTTTGTGGCCAGTTTAAATAATAAATCAGGCAATGACCCCAATCTCATAATTTTATCCTACTTAATGCTTTTCCATCATTTTCTCCTGGATTAGAATTTGGTCTTGCAGCACTTTGAAGGTTTGGGGAAATCATGTAAGATCTAAGATTACTTTTCCCAAGTGCTATAAGTTGTGATCAACTCTCAAATTCAAAACCTCTTACTTCTCTCATATCTTTTGCTAATTGTCTCAATCTTAAGGCCCGGTCCCACTGCACTTACGGATGCAAAGAGGATGTAAAACGTTAAAAAAAAGCTTGCCATGCATCCATTGTGGAAAAACGCTATGCATCAGTTGCTGTAACTCGATTGCAGTACTGTGTTTCATACGCTGTGTTCAAGCATGCCGTCCACTGAATTTCATCCACGCAAGAAGTTTTGAGTCTGCACAAAACTTAGTGAACGATAACTTTCTGCCGCATTACGATGTACCATGCTGCGACATATATCGGGCAACAAACGTTCTATGTCCGTATCATCGTTAAGAAGCGTCCACTGTAGTCCTTTTCTGCATTCCTCTAGCCTCCCCTCAACTCACAGTCCGCTTGCCGCTAAGAACGGGAAAGCAGGGAGGCAAAACAAAAGGTGCACGGTAACGTCTACACAGCCGTGTAGTAGCACGGAAATAGAAATGGATGTAAGCGTTGCAGTCTCTCGTTATATAAAGGATTTAAAAAAGGAACAAAAGGTTTATATCTCGGGAATGGTATCTGCGCTGATATTTCGGATGTCTGGAGTATCGTCAAGAGTATGTAGAAGGACACCTGAGCAGACACCCGACATTTCCTATAAAAAGGGGAGAAATCTGCTCTTGGATCCTTAGTATGAGTCCCAGCAGCTGTGTTGTAACCAGACCGTCTTCACCCTTGGTCTCTTGGTCTTCCTCATCATCCATTTTTCTCCACCATGGATCATGACATCAGTCCATATGAATAGCTGCGCTATCATTCAACTTCATCAGAACCAAAACTCTGTTTCAGACTGTTCCAAGTTTTACACAGAAGGAGAAGAACGGAGAGCCGTCCAAGAAGCTGTGTGGGTTCGAAGGATTGGATCGTGAGAAGAATAGGACTTTGGACTGTAAAGACCGAGTTGATGGTGGAGCTGAGGAACGAAGACCTCGTCGCATTCCAGTCACTTCATGAGATGACCACCCAGCCATAGTTGGATGAACTTGTAGAGCCGTCTGAGACCCAGATGACCAAAGCCTAGCACCAACTTACGTCCCAATCTGGACCCTGGTGTGAGAGGTGGCACTGGACTCGTGTGGCATCCTGGCCTCTGGAACCATATTACAGAAACATCAGTATGCCGGAGGGTGCCACACAACAGCATCAGCAAAGTGGTCAGAGAAGTGGTGCAGGCCATCATTGAAGAATTATGTGGAGGAGCCTCCTAAAGTGCTCCCATCACTTGAACAAGGCGGAGGAAGAACTGCATGAAGATTGGTATCAGAGGTGAACTTTCCCCCATGGACGGTTGGGAGGCATAGATTGGAAGCACGGTGGCTGCAAAGCTCCACCCCACTCACGGCACTTATTACAACTACAAGGGCTTCTTCAGTAAATCATTCTCTTTGCCATGGTTGATTGCTGGACCACAAGTTCATCAACATCGATGCTCAAGGCAACGGGTCAACTAAATGGCAGGCTTATATCACGTAAGTGGACCTCAAGGATGGGCTGGAACGCAACTCATATGGGTTTTCCAGATCCAGACCCCTAACCGCAATGACACACAAGATTTGCCCTACATCATCAATTGGGATGACGTCTTCTTCCCTCAGAATCCGTACCTTATAAGCCGTACAGTGAAGATTACCTCAACTCCGTGAAGAGAGGATTTTTTCAACGAAGGCTGTCTGGAACAAGATGGGTGGTGAAGAACCTTTGGCAGTCCTGGCCAACAGTTCCAGATACTTCTCACCACATGCAGCATGGACCCAGACCACTCGTGAGGAGCACGTGAAGCTTTGCTGGCATCTTGCACATCTCATGCGCACTCCGCTACCCCAGTGTTGCAGAACCAGACCTTGTGGCAACCGTCAACAAGGGAATGGGGCATGGAGCCTCGGGAATGGAAGGCAAGGACGTAACTGGTAGACACTGTGGATGTACAAGTGCCCCAACAGAGCGCTTCACCGTGAAGGGAAAGAAGCAGTGCAACGCTACTGAGACATTGGTGCACTCCCAGCTGGAGCAATGGAGTGGCAAGACAGGGATGACCAATGATTAATGGATGCTTCCTTGAAGCTGTCGCATAAACAATGATGAGATTGTGACCATGTATGTTAAGTGGTCCTGACAATCGAATAGAGAATTACATAAAGAGCTTAGAATTTTTAAAATGTGTTGATCAATGAATAGTTATTGATAATGTAAAAGGTCCATATATTGTGTAGCTGGGATGGTGAACCATACAGTCCCACTATGCCTTGCAGACCTGGAGGTGTTATCTTTCCCACAACTATCCTTACTATCTCGCAAGCATGCACAGGCTTAACATTTGTAAAAGTTTCCACAACACTTTATAATTAATAAAAAATGAATCAAGTGTCTTCAGCAAGATAACCTTTCTTAACTTTCTTAACTTTATGACTTTATAAAAAAGCAAAAATGGAAACCAGTAAACTGTATTAAAGCCGTGTTTACAAGATAACTTTATTAACTTTCTAGGTAAACTTTATGACTTTATCTTAATAAAACGGCAAAATGGAACCAAGTAAGAGTGTTAAGCAAGAGAAGGTACACTCAGTTCCTGACACTATTCTCACTAGTCCTTCTGAGCATGTCCATGGTCTCAGCTGTTCAGCGGGCCGGGGACGTAAGGTGGCTGTGGCTTGAGTGCGGTCCTGAGCACATTGGGGGTCTTTTGGCCCCGAGGGTACAACAGGGGATGGTGTGTTCAGGAAGCTGTTCCGAAGCTGACCCAGCCCCTGTGAGGCTGAATGGCCCCTCATCAAGGACTTGAGATGTCAGGTCCCAATTACTGATGACAGACTGTTGTTGATGGGCTTGGCTGTGGGGTGGAGGAAGGAGGAGTGTAGTGGGCGCCTGTCTGGTCTGCAGAATGGTGAGGTGTGTGTCCCTAATGGCGGTGCGAGGTGACACCTGGGCCTTGGACTTGGGAAGTCTGCTTCTGCTATTGGAAGTCCGGGTACCAAAGCCTTGGTAGGTGAGGGCTGTTAAAAGCTGTGGAAGGCTGGTGAACATCGCCTGGGGTAGAGGATGAAGACCTGGATGGGTAGGAGCAGCTTCAAGTTGGCCTTGAGGTTGTGCAGAAGTGCTGTGATCTTTCTGCTCATCACCTGGTTTACTGGGCTTCGGGCAGGTCCCTCAGGGTCTGGCTCACATAGGTGATTGAAGGGTTCTGTCCGAGGATGGTATGTTCGCTGTGGACCAGCTGAGAGAGAGTTCTGGCTGGTCTTCCATTGTGTCCCTGATCTGCCAACAGCACACTGTGGTCCGGCCTCCAGTCTGCTCTCCTGCCTGCATCCTCTGGAGCTAGGGTGGGGTGGGGTGGGTTAAGCCTCTGGTGGCCTGCTGCTCTTCTCCATTTGTGACACAGGGCGTCAATGCTCGCCACGGGATCCTCCCAAGTCTGCCAGCATGGGGTGTGCAAGGCTGTCAGGGGGGTCCCCATGCTGTGGGCCCTCATGAAGACACCCGCCTGGACAGGGTAGCTTGGCCCTGGCTGAAGAGGACGGCTATCCTGTGGGCTGTCTGAGGGAGAGGGTGTCAAAGGGGCTGCTCCTTGTGGCGAATCCCCCAGGAAACTGCAACTGGCCATGAGTACATCTCCCAGTCAGTGAGCTTGGACAAGCCGGCCTGCCCGGATTTCTTGAGTGTGTTCGCTTGCCATACCAGGTGTGCGTGGTGCTCCAATCCATCCAAGGAGTACTGTCTGGCTCATGAACCTCAGCTCTCTGCCTCGTCTCCCAAGCTGCTGCTTCTTCTTGGTGTCGTGAAATACAGTCTGTGCCCTTTCTCAGAGGTACCATTCTCCTCAGCCAATCCAGCACCTCCATCCTCAGATGCTCCTCGGAAATGGTGTACTGTTTATCTCTCGCTTCGCTTCCCTGCGTCTCCTCGCCTCTGGCAGGGCTTCAGCAGGGCCTTCAGGGCTGCAGCAGCAGGGCCTTCAGCGGCTGAGGCAGCAGGGGCCTTCAGCAGCAGGCTTTTGAAGGGCCTTGAGGGCCTTGGGGCCTGGTCCACCACAGCAGCAAGCATACCACCAGGCAGCAGCTTCAGAGTCAGTGCCAGGGGGGTGGGATGGCTGGTTCTTGGCCTTCTTCAACCTTGCAGGGCTGAACAAATAGGCATGGGCTTCCTCTTCTTGCCTAACTGACGACCACCATGGTGTTCCTGCTAGATATAATTGGCAGCACATCTTTCCCCGTATGCTGACTGCACAATGCGTGCTGCAATCCTTTTATACCGTGGAGCTGGACCAATTCATACTCCCCCGCTGCGGCTGAACCCTTTGCATCCGATATACATCGCGCGGCTATCTCCCTTTGTTTCCTATAGGCCGTCCCGTGAATGCACCTATCCGCTAGTGCCATCTCCCCTTCCGCGAATGCGTCTGCTGTCGATTAATCTCGGCCCCAGAACCCCTTCGAGGGTGCATCTGCTTGCCATCCGCTTGTCAATTCGCGTAGCTTCCTATTAACTCGCATTTAAGCATCCCTCACTACATAACTACCCACATCCGTTTCTTTTCTGTTCTGTTATGCGAATGTTTCTCGCCATTTGGAGCAGATGACAACTGGATGGAGCCACGCCCGAATATGCTCATCTTGTCTTTATGCAATATCGTTTGCGTCCGTTCAGCAGTGGGAACCG
>BHFT01002661.1:0-56542 GCA_004320025.1 Laticauda laticaudata | reverse complement strand
CATATGCTTCCACCACCCCAGGAGGACATCAGAAGTGTAGTCCAAGGTCTCCGCCTTCTCTCTCCAAGCCACCTGCTTCCGCTTGGTGTCTCGATATAGCCTGTGGCCCTTCCTCTACAGGTACTCGTTCTCCCTCAGCCATTCCAGCACCTCCTACTCATGGTCCTCTGCAATGGAGTACTGTTTTCTGTCCCCCTTCTCCTTCGATTGCCTCTTCCTCCCTCTGGCAGGACCTTCTGGGCCCTCATCAGCAGGGCTTTGACAGCCTTGGGGCTGATCCACCACACCAGCAGCACCAGCAGCAGTAGCAGCAGCAGTAGCAGCAACACCACCACCAGCAGCAGGACCAGCAACTGAAGCACCAGCAACAGAAGCATCAGCACCAGCAGCAGCAGGAGAAGCACCAGCATCACCAGCAGCACCAGCAGAAGCCCCAGCAGCAGCAGAGTCAGCACCAGGGGGTGGGATGGTGGATCTGTCCTTCTTGCCAGGGCATGCAGGAGTAGTCACAGGCTTCCTCTTCTTCCCAATGGTCTCTGATGAAGATGTCTCTGGCAGCAGGTCTTTCCTCTAAATGGTGACCTACTTGCGAGCTGCCTCCTTTTATATCCATGGAGCTTACGCAATGCATCCTCCCCGCATGTGCAGTGAACGCTTTGCATCCACTACGCATCCGCTACGCATCCGCTAGGCATCCGTGATGCATCCGTGCATCCGCTATGCATCCGCAACGTACCCGCTCCTTCCGCTATGCGTCCGCTTTGCTGTTCTCCCCTGAAAGCCCTGCGGACGTGCCATCCGCTTCCATCCGCTAGACTTCTGTTGAGCATCCGCTTAACATCCTCACTACATCCTCTCCCCGTCCATTCCTTTCTGTTCTTTTCCATTCTGTTTATGCAAAGTTTTGCCCCTTTTGAGAGCAGATAACAACTGGAAAGTTTGCTCATCCACTGTGTCCTTTTTACATACGTTTTGCATCCGTCGGCCAGTGTGACCTAGCCTTTAGCTTTTTTTTCTCTGCGCAACTGCAACCCACTATCAAAGTATGCCAAGGTCAACAGACAGAGGCCTCATCATCACCTGAAGATGCCCACATGATCATATTTACAATTTCTAATTGGAAGTTTCATCTGAACTATTAGGGATGGGAACACTTCCATCATTTTGTATATGTGATTTACGCACCTAATTTCTCAGATTCAGAATTTTCTGGTTGCTACCACTTCACTTTCAGTAAAAGATAACTTTTGTCTAAATTAAAGAGTCTAAGTATTTCTTTCTTGGATTTTGAATGGAGCACCGCCTGACACCATGATGCATTCCCTTCAGGGGACAGCTCACAATTGCTACCTAACTATCCAAATCCCATTAACTCTAAACTGTCTGGACAGCACAGGAGAATAGACAATTGAATGTTTCAGAAAAGATAAATTTGCAGACAGATGATTAAATTATGATTATGTGTCATCAAGTCATTTTTGATACCTAGTGATCACATGGATATTTTTTTTCTCCATGACAATCTATCCTTAACCTGCTCTTTCAACTCTCCCAATGGTAAATTATTGCCACTGTAACTGATTCAATTTATTTTGCTGTTTGTATTCCTCTTCTCTTTCCTCATACCTTTCTCAACATTGGCGACTTTTTTAGAAAATTGGGTTTTCTTTCTGTCAGAAGTTGGATAATTTAAGTCTAGTCATTTTTGAAAAATTCTGAGTTGATTTTTCCAAAATTCCATTGGTTTGCTTTCTTGGCCATCCATGGTTTTCTCAGAAATGTTATCCTATATCAAAGTTCAAAGGCATTTGTACTATTCTTAACATTTCTTTTAAGTCCAACTTTCACTTCCAGAGGGTGCCACAGGGCCATGACTTGCATGATTCTGATATTTGTAGGTATAGATACAACAAGGCATTTAAATATCTATGTTCTCTACTTAATATTAGTCTGCAGAATGCTGTAATTTTTAACAAGTTGTTCCTTTACTATGAATCAATACAAATAAATTGGTCCCAGGTTTATTTTGCAAGATCTAATCTGGATTGGCAACTGGAACCAAAGGCTTTGTCTTCTAAGTTTTCAGATTTGTTCTGGAGTACATCTTCAAGGAACTTCTCTACTCTGTTACAGAGAAGTTCCCTGATGACAGACTGCAGCACAATCTGTATCTTGTTCCTTTACTGTTGATCTTGATCCCAAAAGGCAGAAATTATCCATTATTTTGATATTGTCATTGTTAATTTTAAAGCTGGTTGTTCTACATGTTCCTATTAGTTCCATCTTTTTTATATTTAAATTCAGTTCCATTTTTTCCATGCACATTTTGAGTTTTAGTACTAGGGCTTAGAAATAGTTTACATTCTTGCACTATTAAGATAGTGTCATCAACACAGTGCTATTTATTGATGCTTCATCCTTCAATTTTAAAACCATGCTCATGCCAATCCGTCTTTACTTAATATATATTAAACAAATTGGTTGAATGAATCGGTGAAGAATATACATACTGCCTTGTCGCACTGCTTTGTTGATCTGGTGCCAATCTGAATCCACAAGTTCTATCTGTTCTGTGTCTTCCCAGTTTGTATCTGTGTTTCTCCTTATGACAATGAGATATTCTGGGATTTCTATTTTTGTGAGGAAATAGACATCTGAATTTGTAGGTTAATCTAGTCCTGAATAGAATTGACAGAATTTGTCAAGGACAAAATTTGTGTTTGAATCTGCCAAGATTTATGTGTCATGTATTGGAAGGCTATTATAAATTTTTTAAAAAATAGGAGAACTGTTAAAAGGAAGACTTGATTGTAGATCAATAATATCAGCTTTTACCTGGGAGCTAGAAGTAATAGGGCTTCTCTCTCTCTCTCTCTCTGCATGCATATGTATCATAGCAATAAATCTAAACAGACATTATTGCCGAATAGACGGATTATGATCATTGTGTTTTGTTTTCTGGGGAATGGTTACAAATAGTTCAACTATTGAAACCGTTGAAAAATAAAGTGACTTTTTAGTCTAAGTTGATCTTTCCTAACATCCTTTGGAAATGCCTCTTGTCCATGGAATCAGAACATAGACATCTGCCCTTTTCTTAAAATTGAAGGAAACTTTGAAAGGAAAGGAATTTAGAAAACATTGTTCTGAATTAGCCATGAAGATATTGTCTCATGCAGCCATGACAATGAACTTATGATACATGATCTTCTCAATATTCAAGTAATGCAAGATAAATACCAAATTCCTAGGACTAATAGTTTGAAGCATTTTAGCACTCTGAGGGAGGGAAGGTTCATTTTTGTTTTCCTTTCCTCCAAGCAATAATAAAAACATACACTAGGATTATATATAATGTCAGATAGAAAGCTAAAGGCAACTGTGAGATTGCATCTGACCTTGGCTGTAGGTGTTTCCCAGAAGAAGTGACTCCTGGAAAATTAATTTGTGATAGCAAAGCCCTTTAAAAAAAAGTGCCACCTGTTTTAGCAGGACCTTAATACACTGTGACATAAAACCTGGGAACAAGAAAGGTTTGGGGGGAGTGCCTTAGTCCTCCATTACCTTTGGAACAGTTTCCCTTAACGGATTCTGACATTTCAGATAGAGGAAGAGTTGTTCCATCATCTGCTGGTGCTTAGTAATGGCCTGGACAATATTGCTATCCCAGTGATGGTCTGAATTGTTTGTGCTACTGAGTCAGGACCAGTATCTTTAGTCCAGTGAAGACTTACCCATACTAAAAATTCTATTCATTTTTTTACTGCTATGCATTTAAGACCTTTGTAGAATATTTTAAATAGATCCTACTTGAAGTGGAGTTCAACAGTTTGTTTCCTTAAATTATTTAACTCTGATAATTTAAGAGAAGAGAATCTTTTTATTATTATTTTAGAGAGTTTGCTATTAAAAAGTCCTTTTAGCTCAGGTCTGCAAGAGAGTCTTATTAATTTGACACTCATAAAAATGTAATGTTCCTTTACCTGAGGCTAACTTTTGGCAGGTCAGACACAACCCTTCATGGTAAGCAGAGAGAAAAACAAAGACTGAGAGAGGAAGTGAAAGAAGGGAAAATGGAGTGCCCAAACCAAGACAGACACAAAGAACTCATTTGTTCAGTGTTCATTTCAAGAGCCAGAAGGCATTTTTTTCACCTTTGACTTTTCCTGGGCACCAATATGTAGTGATGATGCCGAGGGGAATGGCAGGAAGCAAAGACAAATCTAGAGCCTTGTAAAACTGTGACATGTTGCAGGCATCTCCTTCCAGATTCTTCTTTTTTTTTTAAAGCTAGAGCTCACTGATTGAAACATTTGAGATAAGAATCCTTCTGAACACACTAATCTCAGCCATGTTCATAGCCATTGACTTTTTTAAAGCTAAAAATCTTTACAAAGTTTTCAGCATTTTCTTTTTCAACATTTCTAATCGGCTGTCTACATCCACATGAAATCGTTGGGCTTCCCACAGACAATGCTTTCATATTCCTGGGGTAATGGATAAATCAGGGCAGGTGGACAGTAGAGGAGTTTTAAATATACAAAGCACAATTCTGAAATGATGTATAAAAAGGCTTTTTCTTGCTATTCCAAGGCTTGCAGGATAACCACCTATATCAAGTGATAGTACCTGAGGAAATAGGAAGTATGGAAGAAATTTTGGAAACTTAAAATCGCAGAAGATTAGGAGTAGTAATGCAAGGATGATGCTTGCCACGAAGCATTTATCAACATTCAACTGTTAGCACCATATAGGTTGTGCACATGTCCTATATACAGTTTGATGTTGTATGTTTGTTTGAAGGTTCATTTTATTCTGAATAGGCTGGTTTGAGAAACAACATAGATATGTGATTGTTGTCACCTGTTAACCCAGAGCAGAAATGTATGTAACCTACCAACACTATCTGATTCTCACTAAAACTAGTTAAGCAGGGGTGAAACTGGTGGCCTGCAGGGCCAGATGCATTACATGCAGGCCACACCCACCCCAGCTCTGAGAAGGGGGAAAATATCATGAAATATCACAAGATGGCACGACTTTGACATCTGTGAGTTAAGGATAGCTGGTTCTGAGAAAAAAAAAAATCCAGCGATTTCATAGGAAGAGTTCAGAAATGGCAGGGATTGATCTTGCTAATCAGCAAGGATTTCATCTCAAAATCTCACATTATAAATCTCAATCTTTAAAATGTCCTCACTTCTGTTCTTCTCGGCTTGTTTTCTACAAAAGCACAACTTTTCTGTCTTCCAAGAAACTACGAGATCACTTGTTATCTGCAAGGGGTCTCCAACCTAGCCAACTTGTGGACTTCAACTCCTAGAGTTCTTCAGCCAGCTGGCCCCCAATCTATAGGACAGACATCGGGCAGTTTTGCTTTTTTTCTTAAATTATATTTGTTCTACAAGATTGCAGTGTGGCAAATTCTCATTTTAAATAAAAATCAACTGAACAAAATTCATATCTAGCACTATTAAAAGTACCTAAACAAGAAATACCTGGATTTCCATATAATTTAACTTGTTTATATAAACAAGAGAAAATAAAGTACATACTATTTAAAAAAAATGTGTTTCATTTTAGTATAAACTGTGAAGCATCAAAAAATCTGATAAATATGTGTGTTAACACATTTATCTTAGTCTAGTAATCAAAAAGGGGGGGGGGTGTCATTCTGAAACCATGACCTTACTCAANAAGGGGGGGGGGGGGTGTCATTCTGAAACCATGACCTTACTCAAGCAGTTACCAAAATAACAGCTCATAACAACTTGTGATTTTACATATATGTATGTGTGTGTTCCCCATTTTATCTGCTTTATAAAATGTTGGCATCACTCCCTTAAATAAATGTGAAAATCAAATTGGAACCATTTTCAAATGTAAACTTTATCTGGCATATGGTGGAGCCGATCCCAAGCTTGCAACAGTGATCTTCCTGAAATTACGCAAATATAATACACTAAATGTTGATATTTTATGAACATATATATTTTCAAAAAAATAATAAACATCCAAAGATGGTTATAGATACAGCAAATGTTCAGTATTATGATGGATGAAACATATTTCATGCATTTGCATTTTAAATAATGTTACAAATGTAGCCTAAGGAACAGCTGTAATCATTCGTCTTTTTTTCTTCCACTGCCAACACTTTCTATCTTACACATACAATTTTTAAGTAGTACCTGCTAATTTCTCTAAGCATCTGAAATCTTTCTATTTTCCATTTGGGTTTCAGTGGTGATACACACACAAAAATTGCCTTTAAGCTAAACTAATCTTAAATAAATCTACATCATTTTTCATATACATTTGTTTTGGGGAAATTTGGAACTGCAACAGGAGAGTCTATTGATTTTACTATTTGTATTATGTTTTAATATTCTACAGCTGTTTGCTGTCAAGGTTTAAACCCGCTGTCTATTGAGTGGTTAATACGCATTTCACCTAGTGTCTCACTAATATTGTTTCTGTGTGTTGCATGTGTAATCATGCAACATATGTCCCTATGAAGCATCAGCACAGCAGAAGGAGCAACAATTAACCATTTTGTCTGCTGGAGTAATTGAGGATCCAAATGTAAAGTTTTTTTCCTGGGCCAACTCCAAGAAGCTTTGTTCCCAGTTCCTCAACTTTTATGGAATTTGGAATCTATGAACCATATTGCCTTCCCTAAGTGTCAAGTGCAGAATAAAAAAATTGCATCACATCATTTTTCATTGTAGCCAGATGAGGCCTGAGTGAAGGAATGAGGAACAGCAAAGCAAGAACATCTGAAAAAATTGACAATGCAAGCTGGAACGTGATTCTGCTGTAAGGGGCAGCTTTAGCGTTTGCCAAGAAAAAATTGCAGCTTGTAGACAGATCTGAGGCTTAGCCTGCCACCCCAGGGGCCCCAATGTCAAGAAGTAGTGAAAGAACACTGCTCATTTATGCAACATCTGTAACACATATAGCAAATTATTAATAGCTCAATCTGCCAATCTGCCATTGTGCATTCTGATATGGTGGGGACTGAGAGAATGGAAGTCCTGTAGCACAGATGTGCCAGTAGAACTGGTCATATGGAAATTAAACTTTTCAAATTTCTCTGTCAGCATGTTTGTAGACAGTAGCACTTTTCTAAATATTTTCAATTAACTATCAAGTGGCTAATTGAACTTTCTTTCATATGCATTATTTATGTCACCTGCCAGAATGTAATACAGCATGGGCAATCTTTGTTTATCTTACAGATTATATTTGTCCACCGAAGATCTCAGAACATGGTTGAAAAGTAACTTTTGATGTTTTTTTGCAATGAAAAGGAAACCATGGCATAATCTCAGTTTCTGTATGCAACTACAGAACAATATTCCTGGTCCATTTCTTACTGATGTTGTGTATAGAAATTAGAATACTCTAAATACCTAAATCTGATTTGCCGAGCAGGCCGCAATAGGATTGGATAACAAAGTACCATTGCAATTTGCCCCCTGATGGTGGGAAAGCTTAAAGAACTGTCATTGGCCGCAAGCCACAAGCAGCCGCTATAAAAAGGGCTGCCGCGGCTTGGGCAAATGTTCTGTTACAAGTCAATGAGCTGTTATAATAAAGAGCTGTTTGTTGGAACACCGGTCTCGCGTACCTTTCTTCTCAGAACAGAACACTGGTGACAGGGATGGGATCATCATAGAAGAGTGAGACCGAAGCACATGGCAACAAGAACCAAGCAACCAAAATGGCCAGTAAAAATGCGCCGCCCGCACTGGTCAACCAGCCAAAGAAGATGGGAGTCATACACTGACCGCTTCCTAATGTTCTAGAAAGCAACGAGCTACAAGAAATAAAAACTGACCAGAGGAAAGCAAGAGAGCCATATTCCTCATGCACCTGATGGCGCCTGCCGTTCTTCAAAATTGGCCAAGGCGTTAGCCAAACCACGGGACGTTAAAACAAATGGCGATGACCAGGAATTAAACCGAAATGCTATGAGCCCATTACGCGCCTGTGGTCCTCCAACTTTTATTAAAAAGGCATGAATTCTTATCAGCGAGATCAACGGGAAGACGGGCATCGGAGATTTCATAGCAGCCCTTACGAGATATTGGGAGGAGCCTGTGGAGGTTTCTCAACCTTGGAACGAAGCCATGTGAGACCACGTGATCTCGGGTTGAAGGACGCTACACTCCAAAGCAAGCTACTAAACAGACAAATATCACAGTGGCTGAGGCCATCGCAAGAAGCCACGCCCACTGAGCAAAAGCCAAAATCCGCGCAACCATTGCGCCAAATTGAACTCACAAGATCCAGAACCACAGAACAAACTTCAAGAAAGAAGGTGGAAGGAACACAAAAAAACAATGCAACACACAGACTGCCCACCATTGAAGACCTCGAAACTCCCGAGTGACACCGATGCATGACAATGAGACATACATAGGACTTCAGTTGAAAGGAAAATGGTGGGGAAAAAAGAGAGGAGGCAAGAATTCCAGATTGGAACTGGATCGCGGAGGGGACCCCGTGCTCATGATGCAAATTCCTAGATGCCATTTTGAGATTTTTCAGAAACGCGGCACATTGCAAGGCGTCTGCCAGAAACAAAAAAGAGCTGGTTAGTCAAAAAGATGCGTGCAGCAAACCCCCCCGCCCCCCCAGAAACAGAAGATAGACAAGCCAGAAAGCCGATGGAGCTGAGAGAACAAGAGCTGTAGTGAATGCAACGACAGAAACACACCAAACAGATAATCATAGGAAATGCTAGGGCAGCAAATGCAAAAAAAGGTCCGAATAAACTAAAAATCGAAGGAGAAGCCCTGTGAAAATGGAAGTAAACTCGCGATCATACCTTTTAATGGTATCATGGAACACCATTCAGGGAAATTCTGATTTACCGCGACATCAAGCCAAAGAGAACTGGAACAGCCAAAAGCCCCTAATACTCAAAGATTACAGGGACCCGAATCCCGGTAGTGGGTCTTGGAACATTTCCTAATTAAATTCAAAAACACGCTGAAGTATTCCTCTGAACAATCATCGACATGTGTCGCTCTAAGCCAGCTGGGAAAATCGAATGGTTCCACCCTGCGGAATCAGAGTGACAGGAATTCAACTACGTTGCTGAGGGGACGATTAAGGAGGAGGAGCCTGCTGGAAAGAGTTCGAGACATATTCGACAGGACCCTAGCAGTACAAGGGGACCCCCCATAAACATTGCAGCCTAGACCTAAGATAGCTTCCATCAGGCTCAAAGCCAGACGATGTTCCTTTGCCTATAAGCCAAAATAGACATGCAGCAGCTTAACAAACTCATTGTACAAGGGTGTTAGGAAACAATCGACCATTGCCAGGTAGGTGAAGACTCCATCAATGGACTCTGTCAAACCAGATGGGTCCAGTATGATCGTGTGGTGACAATAAGCCACCTCAACCATGCACTCCAGCAAAGCACGTACTGTTCAGTAGTTCAAACAGTTTGCTGTGTGTATCATTAGGCGGGAAGAAAATTTTCACGAAAGCTTGAATCCTCACACAAGCATATCAAACAGCTGCCGGTTGACCCCGAACTGGCTAAAAGCCCATAGGGACTATAGTCACGCACAGGAGGGGCATTCATGCACAGACTTCAATTTGGCGGGTTGATTGCCCAGGCATTTTCCTAAGCCTCATGAGCGCATTCTAAATGGAGCTAAAAGGGGTTGTGCCTATTTTGATTACATAATTGGTATAGCAAAAAACAAACACCAATTAGGAAGAAGACTGAGAAGTTCTTGCCAAGATTTCAGGCAAGCAGGGCGGCTTAAAGTCAAAAGAGAAAAATTGTCAACTAGCCACATCAAGTCAAATTCTTAGGCTACCTTATAGATGAGAAGCGGTACACCCACTGAAAAGGAAAAATAAAAGCAATTAAAAGAACACACCCAGACCCTAGAACAAACAGACTTACAAGCGTTCTTAGGGACTCATTACTTGTCTACAATGTCTTCCCTGCCCAAAAGGCAACCGTTAGCAGCAGCATTACATCGGCCATTTAGATTAAAAAAAACTGTCCGCGAATTGTGGCCACTGAAACAAGTACGCAGTTCCAAAATATTAAGGCATTATTACATCCAACACCATTATTATACAATTATAGCCAACACCCTGCTACTTTTTGTCACCTGTGATGTATCGCCGTTTTGGAATTTGACCAATACTGAGCCACAAGCTACCAGTGGCAGAGAAGCCCAATCACCTTCTATTCCTAAAACGCTTTCAAAATCTGAAAGGACTACAGCCAACTTGACCAGAAGCCTCACATTTCATAGGCAGGCATCAGAGAATTCCCACCAATATCTAGTATTGGTAGGACATTTTCTAGTTATCACGGACCACAAACTTTCCTGCCTAGGAATTTTCTGAGTGGCGGGAACAAAGCAACGCCGAATAATCCTATCGCAAGAATGATTGAGATGGTCAGAATTCCTCGCTGCAATACAATATACACACTCATCCATCACCAGAAAAACCATCCACCCATGCTTAAGTTGTTCCCTTTACTGCAGGGACAAGGGAAGGCGAACCCAACTCCCACATCCCCCACTCTTCAGATCAAGACATGGCCGAATCTTGCCCTAACCGCAGCAGACGTCGCTAAAGCTACGCGAAAAGACCGCACTGAGAGCTCGAATTCTGCATTGGGGTAGGTAGGGCTGGCCCAGATGAGGATAGAGGTGAGACTTTTTTAAACCTTTTCCACCTGGCAGACTGAAATTGCCTTTGAAAAGCGGTTGTATTACTGTGGGGGACAGGTGGTAATTCCCCAACAAACTTGCAGAGGAAGTATTGTGCATGTTTGGGCATGAGGGTACCCCGGGCATAAGTTTAAAATGAAAAGCCCTGGCCAGGAGTTACGTCTGGTGGCAGGGGCTGGACAAGACATTGACAAGGGGTGGGCAACATGCCATGACTGCCAGAAAATCAAGGCCTACACCCCCCCCTTGCACCAGTCTTGGAATGGGAAAACTCCCAAGAGGACCATGTCGATACATCCATATTGATTTTACTGGGCCAAACAAAGGGAACAGATATTTGATAATTGTTGACGCCTTATTCAAAAACTGGCTAGAGGTTTAATTTCTGTTTAGGCGTCCACAAACTACTGACGTAAGTCATAAAACAATTGAACAACTTTTTTGCTACACATGATGCAGAGTAGTGTATCTGACAATGGCCCCCAGTTTACAGCCTTAGCTTTTCAAACAATACTAAGCTGGCACAAGGCTCCGCCATGCCCAAACAGTGCCGGCTATCCAGCTTTCCAATGGATGAGCTTGAATGCATGGTTTCGTAGTACAAAAGAAGCCCTGACAAAACTGGGACTGGGGACATCCAAGAGCTAGACTAAACTCAAAGGGGTGTTAACAATTCAGCATATACACCCTTCAAGCACCAAACCGACTAACAAAGCCTGCAGAACACCTCATGGGTTAGGAAAATTGATGTTCCTATAACTAGATAGGGCTACACCCACCTTACACCTCTGAAAAAACACCCTGTCTTTCTCAAGTAAATAATCATCCTTTTACCATTTGGAGACCTAGGGCTACACCAAAAAATCTTACTGGGGACCCATTAATGGTTGTCCAGCCACAGTACACAAATTACAGGGCCCGGTCATAACCGGCTTACACTAGACGGATGCAGAAATGGAAACACACATCGACCAGCCTTCGCTCTAGGGACATTGGAACGCAATCTAACCTACTAGCTCCGAGCACCGCCGCAATACCACCCACAACAAAAACAATCCCAAAAAAACAACCGACGGAGGGGGGGGGAAATACAAATAATAAAAGGGGAGAGATGAGCCACCAATAACATGACAAAAGACACAACACAAACCTGAATTAGAACCCCCGGTAAGACAAAAAGAGCACTTACCCATAGACTCCAGAGTTCTCCAGAGAAGAGAAAGAGCACTTACCCATAGACTACCATAGTTCTCCGGAGAAGAGAACCGGTAGCAGGGAAGCAAGGCGAGGCCTTCCAGGAAGGAGACAGCCAGGCCAGCTCAACCAACCTGGACAGATGAGGAGGGAGTGGCAGAGCCAACTCAACCAGCCCGAGAGACCCAGGCAGCAGCGGCAAGGCTGACTCACCCTTCCAAGAGATTCCATGGAGAAGACACGGAGAAAAGGCGATCCTGACTGAACCGATGGAAGACCATGCTGAGACTGATCTGCGCAGGTCAAGTGGGACCCACAAAAGCCCCACCTACCTGCGTGACTACGTTATGCACGTTGGACAAAACCAAGAGGGGAAGGATGTTGTGTATAGAAATTAGAATACTCCAAATACCTAAATCTGATTGACCGAGCAGGCCGCAATAGGATTGCATAATAAAGTACCATTGCAATTGGCCCACCTGACAGCGGGAAAGCTTAAAGAACTGTCATTGGCCGCAAGCCGTGAGCAGCCACTATAAAAAGGGCTGCCGCAGCTTCGGCAAATGTTTTGTTACAAGACACTGAGTTGTTATCATAAAGAGCTGTTTGTTGGAACACCGGTCTCGCGTACCTTTCTTCTCAGAACAGAACAGATGTCTTGTGTAAATAATTATTAAAAACAAATAATGACTTTTTCTGCCCATGACTTTTTTTCCTGTTTGAAACAGAGGGTAAGGTTTAGTTGAACTGCAGTAAATTCGAGAAAATTGTTCATATATCTGGAGAATTCCTTACATAAAGAAGGTGCTTTGCACATCTAAGGTGAATATGGGCACTCAAATATAGGAATAGGCACATAAAAATTCAGTTGCAACAGAAAAAAATGATTCACGTAAGCATCATTACAGAGCTCAGAAATTTAATGTCTGAACGCTCACCATTAGAAAGCCACTTTCTTTACGATGTTAGGGTTCTTATTGCTGGATGATACAAAGTAGTCAGCTCACTTCTAGCCTAGGTAAATATATATTACACCTTAAATCTACACATCTATTATTGCAATCTTTGCCAGTTAACTAGCATGTATTTCCATTTTTCTGTGAGCTTCTTTGCAGATTCCTTCTGGAGCATGAAATCACTCTGCATATATGCAAAACAGCATCTTATATTGCATTCACTAAGTGATGTACATGCACTGGCAAATAGGAATCAGTACAGAAATAATTGCATATACCTAACTCCAATGAACAATGTACTATCAGAATAGAGAAGTCTCACACAATTACAATTATTCTTGTCATTTCCCCCTTCCTTTCTTTTCATGCAAAGATGATAACATGCTTATGCTAAGAAACAGTGGCATTATGAAGTAATAAAGAAGGAATGGGACTTTTTTACTGCTATACTATGTGTGTATACTAAACCAGAGCTGGATAAATTTTTAACCATTAATTAAACAGCATGAAACAATGGCAGTTTTTTTTAAATTATTGTTTTAAAGATATAGCTGGGATTTCAAGCATAAACAGAAGCAGGGGTAGATGAGATCTGTATGTCGAATGATTGAATGATATAAAAAATTGTCTTACAGTCTTTCTCAAATAACATTTTCTTTGTCCCAAGAAGGGGGGACTCAGGAAGAACCTCCAAGAAAGATTTTAACAGTATACCAGCTTCATATTACAGCAAGTTCCCACTCATGTAGAAGCCACTTAATTCTATGACACTGAACAATCATGCCTAGGAGAACCAAACTATGATGAGATAACAAGTGCCACTAAGGAAAGCAGCAGTTACTAGATTTAATCTTAAAATGTTTCCCATGCTGCCATCAAGTATAGAGGTTTGCTGGCCACAAAAAAATGATACATGTATGACTGTCTTAATTCTATGGCAACTTTTCCTCTTCATTTAGTGTCATAAATACCATTATTGCCTGACAGTTAAAACAATCAGCGAAGCAACTTGCCTCCAGAAGTTGTGAATGCTCTAACACTGAAGGTTTTAAAGAAGAGATTGGACAACATTTGTCTGAAATGGTATAGGGTTTCCTGCCTAAGCAGGGACCTCCAAGATCCCTTCAAACTCTGTTATTCTATTCTACATTCAGGTTTAGCTGTAAGGAACAGTACCACAGACAAGATGGTAGCCATGCAAATGGAATCAAATCTCTGTTTGCTTTTTTATTGTGCATCATGTGTGCAACATACTTCACAGATACAGCTTCAATCATACCATTTTGACTTTATTTATTTGTTTTACAATACCCTGAAAATAACCACAGACTTAGATTTCTCAAGTACCCTGAGACAATTCAGGTGGTAGGTAGGAACAATGAATAATACAATGTTCTTTGTAACTTTAAATAGTCATGGTTTTTAAAAAATATAAAATATGATAAAAATATATTATAAAGCACTAGCAATATAGTGCTTCATTTCCAAGTGAACTATGAAATCAGAGCTTCCATTCTGGAGCAAAATGATTTACAGTGTAGCTGGGAAGATAGTAGAGTGGTTACAATCTGTAAAGGGTCTTCCACTCACATAGAAATCTCAGCAGGATAAGAAGAAAAAAGGAGACAATACCAAGAAAGATTTACTCTGGGACAGGAAGTATCTCAATGGTACAGCACTCTCTTGAAAAAAAAAAAAGAAAGAAAAAGCTGAGAAAAAGCAGTGAAGTGCTCACTCCCCCTCTTTTTCAAACAAATGTTCTGTTTTGTGATTTAGTGGCAGGGTCTACACAATCAGGACCCTATAGATACAAATCGTTATAAAGCTTGCTGTAGCTATTCTTTTATGAGTGGAAATAAATAATAAGCTCTTACCCATAATTCATTTATCATTTATATTTTTGGCTCTAAATCCTATACACGTGTCCTTAAATGCCTGCAGATATCTTATACCCCTCCCGCACCTTCTTCTGTTCATATACAATTATACATATGTTTTCTATTAAGGGAAAATGTATGAGAGGCAAAGAAAAATGGGTCTCTGTTCCAACCTTAAGCCTTTCTGGCAAGGCAGAAAATTGTTACAGCAAGATATAGCCAAACAATCTTAACCCTAGACAGTTTTTAAAATAGTGCAGGGTTTTTGTGTGGAGGACAGAGGTGAGTTAGTGTCCAAACATGATATATTATAATATACAAGTGTAATAATGAAAAGATATGTACAGAAATACCATGGAATTCATACCAATCCTTATTTGTTGTATTGCTGTTAATTATTGCATAATAGCCCAATTTAAATACTGATGTATTCTAACACTGGCATATTTCAAATTGATATAAAATATTCCAATATGCATATTAATGTACATATCTTATAGTACAGTAATGTCCTTTTGAATTTTTAAGTTAATTTGAAAGATATGTCAATCTTTTTTATCTATTTCTTTTCATTTATTTCTTTTGTTTTTTTCTTTGATTGTATTTGCATATTAAAATATCATATTGAGAACCCAAAGTAGCATACAGTCACGGGGCTGGTTGGCACTGTGAGAAATCTCCTTTCAGCTTTTTAATTAGTTTTTAATAGGGCTTAATTATTCTTACCTCCTTCTAAAATATAATTTTGAAATTTTAAGGCTAACATTTTTATATACTGTTTTTATTTTTTGATTTACACTGTCCAGAGTTCCTCTTTGAGGGAGAGAGCAATTCAGAAATGTGAAAAATAAATGAATAAATTTTTGATGGCTAAACCATTTTGAAAAGGAAAAGAAACATGATTAAATAAAATCTATTTTGAATGGGTTTAAAAATCAGTCAGTCAATAAATTATGGAAAGAGGAAAGAACAGGAGTAAAGGGGAGGACAGGAAAGGAAGTGGAAAGAAAAGAAAGGAAAAGGAAGAGGAAACAAGAGGAGAGGAAGAGGAAAGAAGAGGAGAGGAAGAGGAAAGAAGAGGAGAGGAAGAGGAAAGGATCTATAAATTAATTTTTCCCAAGCTGTGAAATGTATCTCCCCTGAAAAGATGCAACTGAGTCTAGAGGAGGCACAAAGAGTCTTTGACTTGCAGTGAGTTACATCTTTATTAAAATTTAATATATTTTTTCATTGTTCATTGGTATTCATTTTGTTTGGATTTTTATGGAAACTGTGAATATTAAGATTATACCAAAAGGACATGTGATGATAAAAAAATAGGAACCCTTAGTATTGACAGATTATTTTTATGTTTAACCTTTAATATTGTTGTTTAAAGGGTCCCTAACCCCCTCCATTATTGAACATATTTGAAACGTTGAGACAGTTCTGAAAACTCCTGCAACATAGCCTCATTCATTCATAAAATAGCTGCCTTGGGAGATATAATCATGCAAAGAACTGGTGAGTTAAAGGAAACTATATACATTGTAGCATGCCAATGTTATTTTCAATTTTTATTTTTTAAAAAAATGCTAAAGTCAAGTGAAACAGGAAGCCTGGCAGGAATCAAGGCAGATATCCATGGATACATTGGCATTCTAAGATTCTACATTGGAGGCCTCAGAAAGAAACCTTTAATTTAATTCAGAAAATGATTTTTTATGCACTTATAAAATTGTTAGTTATTATGGACTTAAATTTTTGATGTTATCATTGGCCATCTGTTCCTGATATGGTTAATAGGCTCACTGAATAAAACTCAGGGTATTCATAATGGTTTAAATAGTGGGAAGATTTTTGTAGATTAATCTGTTAATTTCCTCTTCTTTTCATGTTAACTTTTTCCTTGTCCCCTCTCCTGATTTTGTTGGTCAAAGAAAGAACCTTGAAGTGAACAATTTTGGAGTCATGAATGGCCCTTCAATTCTTTGTTTAATTTAAGATGCTTTAAATTTCCAAATGGAAGTTAAGTGAGAATGCAATACCCTACTTAAGAGAGTTTGATTTGTATACCTATTCTCTATGGTAAATTTATGTTTATTTTGGCACATTGATTCATTATAGTACTATTACTATTCAATTTATTCTGCGTTGTTTCCTTCTGTCAATAATCATTTTGCTTAATGACTGAGTAATTTTAGTTATTATTTTTCAGTTATTCCCTTGAATTCATTTTATGTTAAGTTTGGTGCCATATGCCATTGTGGAAGCAATCCTGTTGAGTTCCACGGAAATATTCCAGGATAACTAACAGGATCACAGCCTAAGTCTGCAATATTAAAACTTAGTTCCATATAATATTAATGGAGGCGAGATTACACAAATTATTTGGAAGATTAGATATTTAAATCTGGATTGCTATCAACAATACTAATACTCAAATTTGAATGAAGACCTACAATAAATGTTAGCATCAAGACATAATCAAATGGACACAAATATACTGGTCAAAAAAATAAAGGAAACACAAAAATAAGACATCCTAGATCTGAATGAATGAAATATTCTTATCAAATACTTTGTTCATTACATAGTTGAATGTTGTGCTGACAACAAAATCACACAAAAATTATCAATGGAAATCAAATTTAGCAAACCATGGAGATCTGGATTTGGAGTTACACTCAAAATTAAAGTGGAAAAAAACACTACAGGCTGATCCAACTTTGATGTAATGTCCTTAAACAAGTCAAAATGAGGCTCAGTAGTGTGTGTGGCATCCACGTACCTGTATGACTTCCCTACAATGCCTGAGCATCTCCTGATGCAGTGATGGATGGTCTCCTGAGGGATCTCCTCCCACACCTGGACTAAAGCATCCCCAAACTCCTGGACAGTCTGTGGTGCAATGTGGTGTTTGGTGAATGAAGCGAGACATGATGTCCCAGATGTTGCTCAATTGGATTCAGGTCTGGGGAATGGGTGGGCCAGTCCATAGCATCAATGCCTTTGTCTTGCAGGAACTGGCTGACACAACTCCAGCCACATGAGATCTAGCATTGTCGTGCATTAGGAGGAATCGAGGGCCAACCGACCAGCATATGGTCTCACAAGGGTCCGAGGATCTTATCTCAGTACCTAATGGCAGTCAGCTTACCTCTGGCAAGCACATGGAGGGCTGTAAAAGAAATGCCACCCTATATCATTACTGACCACTGCCAACCAGTCATGCTGGAGGATGTTGCAGGCAGCAAGAACATTCTCCATGGCATCTCCAGACCCTGTCATGTCTGTCACATATGCTCAGTGTGAACCTGCTTCATCTGTGAAGAGCACAGGACGCGCGGTGGTGAATTTGCCAACTCTTGGTGTCTCTGGCAAATAACCAAATGTCCTGCACGGTGTTGGGCTGTAAGCCCAACCCCCACCTGTGGACGTCGGGCCTCATAACCACCCTCATGGAGTCTGTTTGTGACTGTTTGAGCAGCCACATGCACATTTGTGGCCCACTGGAGGTCATTTTTCAGGGTTCTGGCAGTGCTCCTCCTGTCCTCCTTACACAAAGGCGGAGGTAGCGGTCCTGATGCTGGGTTGTTGCCCTCCTACGGCCTCCTCCATTTCTCCTGATGTACTGGCTCCATGCTCTGGACACTACGCTGACAAACACAGCAAACCTTGCCACAGCTCGCATTGATGTGGCCATCCCTGGATGAGCTGCACTACCTGAGCCACTTGTATGGGTTGTAGACTCCATCTCATGCTACCACTAGAGTGAAGCACCGCCAGCATTCAAAAAGTGACCAAACCATCAGCCAGAAAGCATAGGAACTGAGAAGTGGTCTGTGGTCACCACCTTCAGAGCCACTCTTTATTGGGTATGTCTTGCTAACTGCCTATGCTTTCCACCTGTTGTCTATTCCATTTGCACAAAGCATAATGAAATTGATTGTCAATCAGTGTTGCTACTTAAGTGGACAGTTTTGATTTCACAGAAGTGTGATTGACTTGGAGTTACATTGTGTTGTTTAAATGTTCCCTTTATTTTTTTGAGCAGTGTATTTTTTATTAAACAGGAGAAAGTATTGCAGGATAGTATGTAAAGCATTTCTAATATGTTTTTCAAAACTGTAATTTTTCATAAGAGTCTCTTGTTTTGTTGGTTAAAGAATATCAAAGAGAAAAACTCTTCTAGCAGCTATTATAGCAGCTTAAAAACCTTGAGTTTTTAGATTAGCTAAGTATTGGGACACTCCTACAATATAAGGCTGTACTGATCAACACAAAGAAGCATTTCATACAAAGCATATTTATCCCCATTGCATGTTACCAATGCCAGACATGGACACTTACAACAAAACATAAAGAAAAGTTAGATACAACAAAAATAAGACATTTGAGGAAAGCTGCTGGAGAAAAAAAGAGATAAAATCAGAAATGAGACCATAAGAGAAAAATTATCATAAAACCAATCTTAAATTACACACAAAAACATCAAATAAAATGGTTTACTCACCTGGAAAGGACATTGTGGGACTCCATACCGACCCATTAAAAGACACATTACAACAATATCAATTAACAATGGTGGAGGCTGCCAGAAGAGCAAGAGACAGAATTTCATTTCTGTCTTGGGCAGAGGTGGAGGAAGAGGAAGAAGAGGAGTTTAACTCAACTGTCTGCTCCATTTTTGCAGCATCGGGCCCAAGGCCAAGTATATGCCTTCTACATCATCATACAGTGCTTGCAAATCCTCCTTAATACACCTAAAGGCCAATGTCCTTTTCTCTCAGTTCATTCTCTCAAGTCCTTTGTCTGAAAACCAATTTCTCACAAAGCACTTTATCAGATCCTATAAGTTATTATCATCATCATCATCCAGTACATTTTGACTAAAGTGCACATGAATGTGCAGTTTTTAACACCAGTTGGAAAGCACTGGCACAACAAATGTATAGCAGATAGAAAAAGGGTGCCAAATGGCCAAAGGACAGTTTATATGAATGAGGCTATATCTTGCTGATCTCTTGCCTGTCATTTTCCAATTTTTGGACTGCGTAGTTCTGGCTTTTAGCAAACTTGGTCCAGCTCTATATCTGTTGCTGCTATGCAGAGTACCTCTTACTCAATCTGCACCATCACCACATCAACTTCACTGTCTCTTCATCAATATAAACTGGTTCATTAATGTGTGAGTTCCATTGATGGCTGAAACACAAGAAACAAAACCTCTATTATCAGAGAATTGTTGAGGAATTGCACTGCCACTCCCATATTGCAGATGTTATTGTACCATGGACAAAATCTTAATCAGCTGCTGATATACAGGAAAAAAATACTAGTAGTAGGATTTATTAGGATAAAGGTTCCCGTTGCACATACATGCTAGTCGTTTCTGACTCTGGGGGCAGCACTCATTTCTGTTACACAGCCAGCGCTATCCGAAGATGTTTCTGTAATCATGTGGCTAGCATGACTAAATGCCGAAGGCACACGGAATGCTGTTACCTTCCCGCCAAAGTGGTTCCTATTTTTCTACTTGTATTTTTACATGATTTTGAAATGCTAGGTTGGCAGAAGCTGGAACAAGTAATGGGAGCTCACTCCGTTATGCAGCACTCGGGGTTTGAACCACCGAACTGCCAACTTTTCTGGTCAATAAACTCAGCATCTTAGCCACTGATCCACTGTGTCATTACTTACTTACTTGTAAGTCATTACTTACTCACTTGTAAGTATTCAATACTTACATTTTTAAAAATATTTTACTATGTAAAATCTACTCACTGCTCAGGCACCATATAAAAATCATCTGCAAAGGGCCAAGGATGTGGTTGGATGCTCTTGTCTAGATTTGAACATGTGTATCTTCAATGTATGACTGGTTATATTCATTGGATTGTGTAGGCTGACTATATTGGATGATCAAAAGTCTTCTCTCTTTAAGACTGAAGAGTACATTATTTTAATGACATATGGTTATGTCATATTTTCATACAGGAATGCAACTTTATGACTGCAGTGGAACTGATTGAGAGAGACATGTGAGGAACTTGGTTGTCTCTCTCAATTACCACCGACTGTTGGTAGTCTATAAGGCATTTGGAATATTCTAACAGGCAGTTCTTCACTAATAGACAGATGTCATTAAAAAGGCAGGAACAAATAATACCCATAAACTGTTGTATACAATTCCCTAACAAAACAAGGAATCCTCTAATAACACACTGATACATCAATAGAAAAAACTTAAAGGTATAATTATCAAGTGCAGGTTTTAGAGTAGCCCTGGAATATGTAAAGACTTTGTGCTGCTAAACAAGATTAGGCATTCCACTTCATATACAAACACACAAGATTCAAGCATTCATTTATTCACCTAACAAACTCTAAATAAATACCTTTGAGTTTTAAATTAGAGTGTCTTTTTCACTTGTAAAGATTTGTACAAGCATTGTTCCAGATGCATGTAATCTCAGAATAAATATGTTTTTTATTCCTATAAGCTAATAATGTATTAAACTGCAAAACATTTTCAGAAGCATTGGGAAATACATTCTGTCATAACATGGTGAACAAAAGGCCTCCTTAAAACTGGAAGCCTGTAGTCTAGATGGAAGACTATGCCAGAGATTAAGATAAAGAATTTAAATTGGTTCCCTTCCTTATTGATATGAAACATTGAAGATAGGTTTAGGTTTTTTTTTCTCCCCCATCCCTTTCTTTTTATTCCCCCCCCCCCCCTTTTTTTTTTTTGTTCCTATCTTTCTCATAAAAGATTCAGGTAAATGTAGCATGACAAACCAATTTAAGCCAATTTCAAAGTTATTTGAGTAATTGGTTGTTGAGATAACACTCTCAAATTTCAATTGAGCAATTATCCTCTTAAAGATACAGAGTATAAGAAGAAAGGATTATGAATTAAAGCAGCAAGGTTCTGTTCTGCCCGTCACACAAAAGGATGGGCATTTAAAAGCTGTTCTGCTTTTAATCATATTGAACAGAGAATTATATTATAATATATGAAAGCAAGTGTTTCTAACTTTTGCAATACAGTAGTCTGTATAATGGAAGAAGTTCTTAAAGACCAACAGACTAACAAGTGACACAGAAAACTGTTTTACAGAAGAAGTTGTAGTGCCAACATACAGAGATTGATGACAAAAATAACAGTTTTGGCAGAGGGATTTGGTTTAATGATATTTTTCACCCTAATGAATAGTGGAGTTCTTTAGGCCTTTCTTATAAAAGAGAGGAAGGATTTTTGGAGCTTATTCCCATTTAACCAACTCTTTAGAATAAGAATCATGACTAAATATTACTTCAAGCTACTATTGATTAATTACTGGTTTCACTTGTTAAAAAAATATTATTAGTAATTTGGCTATCGAAAACAATGGTTGAAAGATAGTCTGATGATGTTCACCAAAAGACTAAGGTTTTCTGAGTTTTCAATCACTTTGCATTTGAAAGTTGATTGCTTTTATATGTCCTGGCCATAGTTATAAAAAATGGCTTCAATATTGGAGTGAGCATTAACCAGAACCACAGATTCCAAGCCTCAAGATCTCAGAACTACTGTACTGAGATTGAAGCTACCCTGGATATCAAGAGATAAATCAGTCTTATAGAGAGAGTAAATTGCCTGGAACTGTATTCAACTTCAAGCAATGTCTGCAGAGGTTGTATTCAGCAGGTTCTGACCAGTTCTGGAGAACCGGTAATGGAAATTTTGAGTAGTTCAGAAAACCAGCAAATACCACCTCTGTCTGGAGATTTTATAGTATCCTTGCCCTGCCACATCCACCAAACCATGCCCACAGAACCTGTCATAAAAAAAATTGAATCCCACCACTGAATGACAGGATATAGATGAGCAGAAGCTTAAGACAGAGACCCCGAATGTCCTTAACCACATGAAGTAAGGAGTATCAAGGTTTCCTTTTTAGTAGGATAGGAGTTTACATTTTTGTTGCATAAGATAATTGTATATATTCCCAACCATCATGTTAAAACCAGATGGGAAACAATGGCCTTTTTATGACTTGTGGACTTCAACTCCCAGTATGGGAGCCAACATGGGAGTTGAAGTCCACAAGTCATAAAAGGGCCATTGTTCCCCACCCCTGTGTTAAAAGAACTTTTTAAGCAACAGTGAATATGTGTTTTTTAAAATCACAAGTATTTATTTATTTGAATTATAGTACTATATGCCATAATGTATCATTAGACAAAAATGTTTCCAGACAGAAATATATAAATTTTAAGACATTAGGATAATCTTAACTCAGGGCAATCCCATTTTAGATATTTATATTTCTTCTTCCTATTTGCACTTCCATGTTTAGATTACTTGTATAAAATTATAATTCTATTAAGCACAGCACATGTATACTCACAGTTGAAAATGGCATTCAAGGTCTATTCACTATTGTCAGTTTTCTGAAAATGAGATCAGTGAAAAAAATAAAGCAACATGCTACTTTCTTAATACTTTCATAATATTAATTATGGTGTGTATTGTGTCTGGACGAATCTCAAATTTTTGGATAGATTCTGACATATTACAGATTTATGTGAGGTTTCAATCCACAAAACTGTACCACATTTGATAAACAAAGATTAAAAAAAAGGAGACAAAGGCTTTGAATGTATGATTATGGGTGCCATCTTGATTTAAAAAAAAAAAAAAGTCCCCCTCTTCCACAGATATTTCTATATTGAAGGATGAAAGTAACTTTATTGAAAACACTTGCACAAAAGAAACAAATCATCCAATAAAAATCCTATACCTGTAGACAAAATTATCAGATATCCTCAGTCCCAATATTTATACATATTTTACTATACATATTTTATGTATAGTAAAACTATACATATTTTAAAAAATGAATGCATTTCCCCCTTAAATGCTATTTTTTTAAATAAAACTAAATGGAAATTAAGGACAAAAGCGAACCCTTCTGGAATTAGATGGCCTATGAAGCTGCCTCTGATATATTACATTCTTTACTGAATTAAAACAGATTAAATTTTGTGTTTTGTGCATTTCCTTATTACAAATTGCATGTGCAATTTTGAAGTGGCTTTTCTATTTGAGGAGATTTTTCAGATACATATATTTTATTTTTTGAATGGTGAATGGGGAACTATGTCGACTCTTTCTGCATAGCTCCCTACAACAGAGCACAGTAGTTGTAGTTCAAGTCGACCAGTCAGTCACTAGGTGGTTATGGATCTTTACTCTTTCTTAGCATTAGGTATTTCAAATAACCCTTTTTATGATCTTGCACTCTGCTCCTTAAAGGAAGCAGATGCAATGGAAGTAATCAATCAGAAGCAATGACAAGGAAACATGTTAGAATAGCTATCAAGAGCCTCTACTGAAAGGATTCCAAATGGAATGCCACTGGCTTCTGTCTTCAAAGAAAGTAAAGAGTAGAATAGGTCCCTGACACTAAATATTTATTTTGTTTCGTACCTTCATTTCCAAGTAGATAACTAGACCGTATCTTCTGCAAAATGTAAAATTTTATCCAGAAAGAGTAAAAGATCCATAGCCACCTAGTGATTGACTAAGAATTTATTTTTGGTCAAATTGAATTTTTAATTTTCTGCTTAATTCTAGGGTTACCTTAATATTTGTTTATTATTTTTTTTACATATCTGCACTGCCAATCTCCTTCAAAGAGGAGGGAGATATATTTTTACTTTCTAATTTTTATTATACATTTATCTACGATGATGTCCATGTGTCAGTATCTGCACCTTCTCATCTGGTTTTACAACTTGATAAGATCTCTGGGGTTAACTGAACTGAAGCAGGAAGCCAGTGAAACCATAGACTGTTGGAGAAGTGATAGCCAGAAGAAGGAGAAAGAGAAGAAGGAAAAGAAGAAGGAAAAGGAGGAAGAGGAGGAGGAGAAAGAAGAAGAAGAAGAAGAAGAAGAAGAAGAAGAAGAAGAAGAAGAAGAAGAAGAAGAAGAAGAAGAAGAAGAAACATCCATTTTATGACTAAAATAAATATAAGAACTTCCCCTTCCACCCACATATAGTTAGACAAGTGATCTTCTGGAACCATCTTGAGAGTGACCTTCTTTTCTGCCACACTGGGTAAGAGTGATTGAAAACAAACTAAAAGAAATGTTATGATGATATTATTTTAGATCCTTCTGATCAGTGTTTGTCTAAACTGGCCTTTTTGAACATTTAATTGGTCCTGCAGTTCTTTATGTGACTTCATGTGGACAGTTGTAAGAAGTCTTGAAATTGGTTAGAATGGTTCAGTATGAGTATTAGTTTCTAACACCAATTAAAGTAAAGCTGTTAAATCAACAGTTTATTTTGGCCAGCCCTGAAGATGCAGCATGGATAACTTTGCTGCTATGCACGTCTGCAATTTTCCAAAGTTCTTGGCTCAGAGAGTACAAATCATTTAACTGCTCAGCACTGTATGTAATAAAACACTCAAGACATCTGGAGTTTTTTGGATCCGTCTCTTGGCATGAAGCAGAATTGGAAGTGTTGGGTTATCTTTGTGCAGTTTGAAAATCAGCGTGTTTTCCAATGCAATTGGAAACCTGTAACTGTTCACATATTCTCGGTTGGATCCTTTGTTATAATTCAGTGCCATTGATTGGTTTGTGGCTTGAAAGAAGAGTAAAAGGGAGGAAATAAGGGACAGACTTGAAAGGAGAAGGAAAAGACTATGGATGATAGATCTACAGCAGTAGTGCCAAGGAATGCTTTCAATACATTTTCCAACCAATAGATACAGCCTGACTTTCACAGGAAAATCAAGTAACTTTTCAGTTTCAACAGCCATATAACACAATTATGTTATGGAATCAGGATTCTTTCTCACCATTTACACTCTTGCAAACAGATTGAAAAAATTAGAGATCATTTATAGCAATGAACATTATTCTGGTAGACAAAGTCTGTTGAATCACTCTTGACTTAGATTCAAATGTTGGGTTAGGGAACCTTGGCAATCTTGTCAGATTGTCATGGATCCTTCCAGCTTTTAGATCTCAAGACTGGGAGAGAAAGAATGTGTTGATTGATAAGACCCTTGCCCTCCCTGGATGTTTAAAATCACTCAGGTTATTTTTTATTTATTTAGAAAATTTATATTGTTGTTGGTGACTCAAGGTGGCTTCTGGAAGATAAAAGTACAATATAAAAGAAATAGAAATAGAATAAAATAAAAAATAAAACCCAAATAGTTAATGTGTTCTCTTATGATCAGTGCCTCTTTAGCATTATAGTATATGTAAGATTAAAGACGTTGGCTGTAAGTCTTTATTGAAAAACTGGTTTTTTCATTTGGAAGAATAATAGGAAATCTAACAATAAGGCTATGTTGTTGCATATAAAGCAATGAACATTATTTTTTATATAAATATTCTTGTACATAAGACAAAGTAATAATCTATATAATATAAGCATCACTACTTTATCCAGCAAAGGAACTCTGAGTACTGATGAACCATTCTATGCACGCAGCCAATGAAGATACCCATATGCAAAAATATGCCAGCCACATTGTGATGCCATTTGGGCCCCATGAAATGAGTTTGGATGAGCAGGGGGATGTATGCTTCTATTCAAAGCCAACTTTAAGGTGGATCAGAGCCAATATCTTTTTTTACATCTGTTATTCTGAACTTCATGTCACACACTACTCATTAAACAGACATTTAATATTTCAGAATTTGTTCTAGATGAATACTTTTTATATTCTTTATAAAATTGAATTTCTTGATTTCACAGAGGAACGTTGGAATGGATAATCTACATTGTATGGGGGACATTTCACTAGACATTCTTTCCAATATACCTTTCTTTCTGGTTTTTTTTGTCAGCTTCTTTATGTTTAACTTATAAACTATGAGCTGATAATTATGGCAACATTTTAATAGTGCATCATTATTCTGCCAAAATTTCAGTATTGAACTTTGGCCAATAAAAACTACAGTATGAGAAAGAAAGTGCATTTGTGTATACACACACACACATTATTCTCTGGCTTTTGAAATGCTTGTTCAGATTTATAGAAATATAACGTGAAGAAAATGTGGTTTAAAATGAAAGTTTGCCATAAATATATATTATTCTAGGGTATAATTCCAAGGAATTCTTAAGGACTCAACTCAAGCAAATTTAAGTATCTGTACATATCATTGATTCAGTGGGAAAATATCAGGTTTTAAATCTTCTATCTAACATTGCTTAAATAATATTTCTTATGATATACTGTACGCTTAATTCAAATATGACGGCTAATCTCATCCCTTGCTCGCTTCAAAGCTTCCTGTTGGCCAGGTAAGTAGAAAGAAAGAAAAACAATAAAACAGTGACTCAGATATTGTCATATATTTTTTTGGCAAATCGGGATTTGGTTAAAAAGAAACTAATAAAACACTGTATACATCCAGGATAGTGAATTATGTTAAGAACAGGAAATGAAAATTTGCTAGCCACTTCTTTATAGAGAATTTTTACAATGAATTTTTCACAATGAAAACCAACATGGGAACTATAATGCATTTAAGAATGGCCTTGGTAGACTGGTTGGAGTGTCTCAGATGGAACAGCTGGCACGTAAAAGATGTCTCATTCCACAAAGGGTTAGGGAATGGCATTAGACTTTCCCTGGTTTTCTGAAAAGTAAAAGGAAAGAAGAGGAGAAACAGTTTCAGTCTTGTAAATGGGATAGTCCAGATAAGAAAGAACATTAAGCACTTTCTTTATTGTAAAGTTGCATTAATGGAATCTTTCAGGAATGAAAGGCCTGTCTCCTAAGCTCATTCCCACATATCTGTAAGAAACCGGGGTTTTATTTAGTTATTAATAGTTCCAGCTACTTGTTGATTTCACTAACATCTCAAATTAATCCTCAAAACACTTTAAGAAAATTGCAGAAGCAATATTTAGATCAATAGGAAAAAGTTTTGCAGGAGGAAAAAAATGGCCTGTGTTGTTCCCACCTCATAGCAAACAGTACCACATATTCTTATTCCATAAAAAAGTAAATGTCCTATGAATCAAAGCAAAATTAACTCCTGCTGATTTTGTAGTCATGTTCACACAGTTTTGTCACGTACAGTACAGGAGTGTTTGCAATTGTCTTCTTCAGAAATGTTTTTCAATTTCCCAAACTAGTCTGTATATTTACTGTATCCTTAAAATTTCCCAGCTAACTATCCAAATTCCCAACCAAGATAAAGACAACTATACTAGGTAGTTGCAGTTGCTAAAACATGTACTATATGCACACACCTGCTTTTTCTGTAGGAGTTGAGGCTGGTGAAGCTGGCATATACTGAATACATTAAACATATTTCTTTCAGTTATAAAAGGTATAATGGGCTAGATAGTTACTGTATCTTGAAACAGAATTATAACAGAATTGTATTATAAAAAGTCTGCCACTGATCTATAAGGCACTTGAGCATCACATAGCTTGGAGGCTTTGGATTTGCAATCACGTGTATCCACAAGGTATGGTTAAAAGAAAAATAAAGATGACAACTGCAACAGTACGATGAAAGTTTTACCTATTGTTAGGCAGAGTTTAGCTCAAACTATCATTGCTGCCATCTTGGCTTTTTAATCACATTCTGCTGAAGAAGCTTCTTGGGTGAGAAGTGAAATGTCTTCAAAGAAAAACCAGAAAGTCCAGTTGCTTTGTATATATATTTATTAACAATGTGGTTCTAGGTAAGTACTTCATCACTAATGTAATTGGCCAGCCTCTTTCATAGGCATAGACTTCACTGTATCCACATTTGCTTTGCCCCTTAGAAAGCAACTGGTATCAATTTTTAAATTAGGCAAGGAGTGTATTTGACCCAGGAACTTCAGCTTCTGACTTCTAAGCATGTAGCACAAGAAAACAGAGATGTTGCAAATGTTTAGATATAAAATTAGAACATCCCATGTCTTCCCAGCACTCCCTCTAAGCTTTCACATTTAACATACCTACTGACTTTGTGGGCTCACTGTAGCAAGTTCTAAATGATGCATGAAATGAAGAATTTCTAGCTGTCTATAGAAGAAATAATAGTGGCTTGTAGCAGTCACAGCTGTACAGCATCTTTTAGCTATATGCATGATGCTGTTCAGATGAGAAGAATCACCTACAAGCGTCAAAGTAATATTTAAAAAGTTTAAATGTATTAGCATAGCTTTACATATTTTTTTTAAAAAAACTACTTTTCCTTTATTGTTTGTCTGTCAGAAATTTCTCCACACTTTATGAAATCACACCAGCAGAAGCTTTTCCTCATCTCAGCCTAAACGTTGTAATACATGATAACCTTCTGCAAAACGAACATTTTTGACCTTAAAATGGTTATCAAGTTGGATTTTGAAACATACTTAGGTCCCAAACACATTTTTTTTCTCAGCAAACATGAAAATATCAATTCCTGTAAAGCTTTGGCTATTTTCTAATTAAAATATTACTTTAAAAAATAAATCAGGTGCAGATAGAAAGGAATTGGTGCCAGCTGATTATTTTCTTGATTCAATGTAGATGATCTCAGGAGTTTCTTGATTTTTAATGGGAAAAATACTTTTCAAGACTTTGAGTGGGCTGGTATTCTAAAATTGTAACAACAAGCAAAAATGTTGCTTAATGATGCCTTTCTATAATTGCCATTTACAGCATAGAGATTTGTTTTGAAAATTGTGTGATTTCTTGTTTTTTTTCTGTAACTGATTTGAAGTAACATTTTGCATTGGCTAATTAATAAAAAGAGCAAGAAAAATTATATTTTCCAAGATAATCATACAGCAGGTGAACCTTTTTCTATTTTCTATTGTATCCAAATCAAACAAATTTGTTTCACAGAGAGTACTGTTGTGGACACCTGCAAATTCACTATATGTGCATGTGTACTTACACAGAGAAACATATCTCAGCTATCTTCATTGAAAAAACAATAATTTATTGAGTAGCAGAAATCCTGAGACCTTGTTCCGCTATGATATGTGTCTGAGCAAAGAAACTTCAATATTAATTAAAGGAAATATAAGATTTGCCTCAATATGAGTGTACATAAGGATCCATTCCAAAAGTGAATGGCATATTTCATGTACGTGTAGCAATTATCATTTATGTGGAAAATCTTTAACAATTGCAGGTAACAGAGGCAACAAGGATTAGGAACACATTAACAGCAGTGCATGTCCTCTTAATTAAAAGAATGAATGCAACAGAGCAATTTTTGTAACATTAATTACATCCCAATTTGATTTAACCTATGTAGGCCAATCAAATACAGTCCGAACCAACTTATCACCTGCTTGTCAGGAGAAGTAAATTGAACTCTTTATGGGGCACTGAGATAGGTCATCAGGCACTTCTATTTTTTTTTTTTTTTTTNNTATTTTTTTTTTTTTTTTTGCCTTCATCCACTTTTCACAAGTATTAGAAGAAAAGAGGGCAACTGTCAATCCAGCAGTTGGCAATCATTACAGGTTTGCAGTGAAGCAGAAAAATGGTGTAATAAACAGGTCTTGCTGCCTTCTATCACTCCATTCATCCTACACTTGAAGCACTTGGGCCTTCTGGCCTTACTGAGCGTTAAATCCCTATCCAGCTGTTTGACCCCATTATGAGAACATGATAGGCACCCCGTCACATGAAATGGCTGCAACAGTCTGATGCACTGAATCTATCTTTCCGACAGGTAAACCTATGGATAATTTATTTTGATGTGGTTTCAAAGTATGTTGACAGCAGTCAGGGAGGGCCTACACCATATGAACTCTCTGTGCATGTGAATGTATGTTTTAAGGCTGAGCTATTTTCATTGCTCAGGAATGATTGTTAATGAACATGTGGTTAAAAAGACCGTGCTAATGCTGATTGACCACTTTTAACCAGCTGCCTTTTGATATGACCTGCAGACCATAAAGCCGTAATGCAACCTCAGCATATGTGCTATAAAGATCAATATTCAATACTGTAAAGCCACAGTATCCCTGCTCAGACCAATCTTTCTGCTGTTGTCATCACTTCAAACCTACAAACTATCAACTCTATCTGTGATGTTTAATAATGTTAAGGAATTCTACAATAGGGGTGGATATCAATATTGCATCTTAAATTGATAAAAACTGCTTGTTCTGGGTTTGTGGGATAATTTGGGGTCACATGGGGAACATTAAAGCAATTATTTGGAGGCAAAAATGTTTAAAGTTGCTGTTTTCTTTTCTCAGGAACTGAATTGTATAAAATATGATGAAGTGGTCATTTCTTGTAAGGTCTTTGAACCAATATTTAAAGTGTTGACATGTGGCCCACCCACTCTGATATATGCTTTGCTCCATCATATTTTAAACTGAGCCTTTCTGACACAAATATAGTGGTAGATCTGAAAATCGAATGACTTCCAAGTCACCCTCTTGATTGCTGTTTGACCGTACCTTTACACGTGCCATTTAAGCCTACAGAATCCAATCAGTGTGTCAGTTAAATTGCTCCTCATCTGTCCAGATTAAGCATTCAACTATTACCTCAGATTTAGTAGAAGTCTTAGATACTGGCACATTTCACTGGAGCTATTAGTAACACCTGGAATCATTCACATTAGTTTAAGATCTGGCACCATAAATTTCCAGCCATTAATGATTATTCTGACTTCTCAGGATAAATGGCTTAACGTTTTTGATAATGAAAATATACATTCTGCAGTAGTTCTTTCTTAAACCCACATTACCTTTGTAATGTACTTCATGGCTGATAGTAACAGACTGTGTCATAACTCTTGCAGAAGATTTTTAGGATGCTGTAAAGCATTTAACGTATGTTGTGCTATTAATTTCGTCATATTTGATGAAATAACTTCTTGTCTTGTTTTTAGTTCCAAAATGGAAGTCTATTGGTTGTATACCATATAATTGGAACTATCGGAAAAGATGCCCTTGCAAAAAAATACCTTATAAGCTTCTGTTATTCCTTGTGATGGAGAGAATGTATTTTCCTACTACGACAGTCTCAGCAACAAATTTCTTTGAATATTATCAAAATAATGGGGTGGGGGGGGAATCATTGCAAGAGCGGTGTGTGTCAGATTAGTTATAGCTGAGAGAGATTATTTAAATATCTCAAATAAATCTTTTCATTCTCAGCACATTCATCTCTTTTAAGTGCTCATTAAGGTAGGGTGTGACAGTTCTGGAAAATGAAACATTAATTCTTTTTCTCTGAAGCTTGAGTCAAACATTCCCAAGGGCAGCTACAGTATAGGTGTATTGCAGGATGCGACAAGCTTATAGGTCCATTCTACATCTCATTCCAAAAAACAGAGAGACAATATTTCCTGTTGCCACTGTTCTTGGTCACACTCCCATGATGTATTTGAGACTGAAGAAAACAGATATCAGTTTGTGGGGTTGATTAAACTTAGCTGTACTTTAATTCATTTCAGGTCAGCATAGTTTGCAATCATTCTTCTCGCAATGTTCTATATCCAGTCTCACTGAGACAACCACCAGCCCAAAAGAAAGATCTGAATTTCTGCTTTGCTTTTTTTTCTTCAAAAGGCAGAGAAAGAACTGTTATACCAAGCACATCAAAAAGAATATAATATAGCAGCATTGTTAAAATGTCTTGGGGTTTATTTTGAAAGACGTTAGTTGCTTTGACAAACTATAACTGATCAACTCTTCCACAATTACTTATTTATTTACATAATTATTTACATTATTTCTAAAAAAAAAATTATTTGCATTATTTCTCAATAATGATAATTTTGGGCTGAACAATCATACATCTTGCTTAGTTTGGGGTTCAGTCATTTTGGTTTATGTCATGTTTTCATTTGAAAAGCTTCATAAACTATAGAGCTTCTGTTTGTTATTTGAATTATGTCACCATACATAACTTGGAAATAAAACTAAGGTGCATAATAATATAAGGAATTCAGGATTTTTATGTTCCCATCACAAATTGTGTGTCCTATTGCCAAATAACTCAATTGCATGAACTATTGTTTTATCCAGGTTTGGGAAAAGGGAAGACAAAATTCTTACCTATGCTTCTTAGTGAAATACTCAACAGTAAATTGAGTATTAAACTCTTGTATTTTTTATTTTATATTCATCATGATGAACAAGCTTTGATCTTTTATTTGCTTTCCTTGATTAACCCTACTAAGTTTGATAAGTCTAATTAACAAAATCTTTGGGATTCCTCTCATTGTGGTCCTCAGATACTCACAGCTCTTATTTGAAAGACTTATAGCTGGTCTTATAGCTTATACATTTGGTGTACCCTGAAATGTATAAAATATGTTTTTGATGAACCATCATTTGGACTTCAACATTTTTAGTTGAAATAAGATGAAAACGGCTATATAAATAAATTCCAGATAAAAAATGCTTAATAATACTGTGGTCAACATCTTTGCTTTAACTCCTAGAGGACATTTTTCTTATAACAGAGACAAGTGTTTGTATGGGAGGGGGGGAATTGGAAACCACAACATATTTTAAATATACCTGATGAAACATAACAGAAAGAGATGGTATATCACTGTCATTTTGTTACCATGATAAGTGGAAATGTTTGATTGTCACAGGCTGCTTTCACCTTTCCTAGTTCTTCTCAGCATGTGGCAGCCTGAATAATAAACAATATAATTACTGAATGATAGATCTAAACATTCACACCTGAATTTTTTTATCCTAGAATTTGAAAAAGGTGTTTATGGAAGCTTCTAAAATTCTGTGGATTTGTAGAGCAAGATGACCTTTTCGAGAAGAGTGATGTGAAAATATTTTTATTTAGAAGTTTTATTTATAATTTTTTATAAAATTATTATTTATTTACATTATTCATAACATAGAGTAGTTACCACAATATTGCACATTGCAGCAAAAATATGTAAAGCTACTATCTGCATATTATAGGTATATTAAGTCTTGAAGAATTTTCTCATGTATTTGATTTTGCTTCCTTCTGTTGGCAATTAATTACTCCTTCCTACCATCCACCCCAATTTAGATGTAGACAAAAGATTGTTTGGGGGCACACCATGTTAATTAGGGAACTGAAGAAGACTATAAGGTCATTTCAATCTAGATTTGATTACAGCCTAATTTTCTTTATATTGCAGTTCATTTCTGCTACAGTGCAAATCCATTTTTAATGCTAATCAAACAAAAAGTAATAATAATATCTTCTCTTTGGAATATACTATATCATTTGACCTAAATGCTTCTATAAAAAGGGAAGTGACATAAAGCATCCTTCAGAAATAGAAAGAAATAATCATTCATAAATCATAAGGACAAATTTGCAAAAACACAAACTTAAACAATAAAATATCCCAAAATTTGTGATACATTAATATGAATTAATCTACAATTAATCCACAACTACTCATTGAAATAATAACTATTCTTGTTGAAAACAATGTGACTTACTTTTCAATAAATATATAAAATATACATATGTATATGTATAAATTTAGTATATTTGGATTAATTTTCAGTGCTATAATTCAAATGGAAAGTTTCAGTTGTGTCTTGTCCATGAGCCAGGAAAGTGTGAAATAAGAGCAGTGATAATCAAGGAGAATCCACCAAAATACCAGCCTTTTCTGTGGGTCACACAATGAAGGAGGCAATATCAGGTTTAGCAAGCCAAGGATATAATTTTCCAAGAGAGAAAATAAAAATACTGGGAGTGCTATTGTGCATCATTAAGGATGGCAACAAAACCACCTAAGTGTCTTGTCAGAATAACAGAATAACCAAGTGGGAAGGGTCCTTGGAAGTCTTTCTAGTCCAACCCCCAGCTCCAGCAGGAGAACCTATACCATTTCAGGACTTAGGTCTCATATAACCAGTTATCAGAATTACAATTAGGTTAAGATACTTGTGCTTGTGTTAAGTTGTCAACCTATGCACCAAAACCAATCAAAGGTACAACTGACTAATCCAACCCAAAGCTATGGTGCTCAATATCATGATGAATTTTTCTTTATTGAAGCAAAGAGGCATCAGGATACACCTGGCTTTGGTGATTTATATCATATTGCCTGTCTTGAGTGGCATTTGAAAAAGCTGCACAGCTTCAGAAGGATCTCTGGGTATCCTAATAATTCATTGGCAAATCCCATTCCATCCCCACCCCACTAACCTGCTTTCCAGCTCCGCTCTCCTGTGCAAGGCAACAAAAGAAGACCCAGCCAATCAGCTGGGACTCAGGAGGCAGAGAATAGATGGTGGTGGGACAGAGTCAGAGGTGGTTTTTGCCAGTTTTCCAAACTACTCAAAAATTCTGCTACCGGTTCTCCAGAACTGGTCAGAACCTGCTGAATACCACCTCTGCATTGGAGGTTCTAGGAAGAGCCTTCAAACCTGTATAAGTACAGTGCCATTCAAATCAGATAAACCAAACCAGTGCAGCCTCTTCACTCTTGGCAGTGAAGGGGAAGCATTGCTTCCTGAAGTCACTTCAATAAGTTCCTTGGTTGGGCTTTGATTAATGTAACACCATCCCCTTGAGGACCTGAAAAAGGTTCTATGGTATACTCAAGTGGAGTAAACAAAGCAGGGTAAGTAAAGGAAACCTTTATAGGAATTGGAAACAAATCCCAATCTTCCTTGATAAAATCATAATGCAAAACGATTATTTGAATGTACTCCATAGTTAAATAGACATTGTTTATTAATAACAAAAATAGTAATAAAGTAATTATTCAGGATAATTTTTGTTTTAATCCCAAGGAAGACTGAAATATAATTATAATTATTATAATTCTGGCATATATGTGTTCTGATGAGAAACAAAGATTCTGGAATCACCAAGAATTTCTTCTGAGTATAAAACACAATAGTACAAATTTTTATCAAAAAAATTGATGCAAAAAAGTAGCTTTTCATCTCTAAAATGAAACTTTATGATTTTTCAACCAGCCAGAGTTGTATTTTGGTATACTGGCAGCAATCCAAATTATCCTATTTTATCACTTGACCAGGATCAAACTTCGTTGACACTTAACTTGTTCAATTTCATGAAACCAGTTATGCAATCCATGGGTCAAATATTAATTTTATCAATATTCTCTAAAAGGAAAATTTGGACACATACTTGGGGAATTATACTGTGTAGCCTGGAAACATGTCCTGTTGAACTCACTGGATTTATTCCTGAGTTAGCATTTGCACAAGTAGGATTTGTTTTTCTTCTAATAAGCTTCATTTCACTGAATATGTTCTAGTTCCTGTATTATCCCACTTATTCCTGTGGCGTCCAGCAGGTGATCGTTTTCCAACTGATCGCTATTATTTGTTGGCAAGGAATAAGTAATTATTTATCTCACAGAGTGCTTAGTGAAGCACAGAAATAGCACAAAAAGCACTCATAATGCTAAATTTATAGTAGTCAGGAAAAGCCAATGGTATAGTTTTAAACCAATTGTATATATCTCATTATTGCAAAAAAAACCAAAACAAAACCCAAACCCTAACATTAATTTCACCTTTCATGTACATTATATAGGGATGATCATTTTGATTTTGCTTTGTTTTTCTGATTTACCCTAAGTATGTTCTGAGTATGCTATAGTGCAGAAGTTTTGAAAAGTATGTTTTTCATTGTCTTGGAATATTATCTTTTTTGCATGTATATTTAGGAAGTTCATATTGAATAACTTTCTATATTTCTAACTAAAATGATCAGATTAATTAGCATATCTTATGGCGCAAGTTTCCACAAATTAATGTCCTATTATTATTTTATTACCTATTTTGCTAATTGGTTAGCCCTCTCTAAGCAATTTACAAAGTCAGCACATTGCCCCCAACAATCTGGGTTCTCATTTTCCCCACCTCAGAAGGATGGAAGTCTTAAGCAAACTACTGGCAGTCAGCAGAATTATCCTGCAATACTGCATTCTAACCCCTGCACCACCATAGTAATATTTTAGTAAAATATTACCAGATATTTTGTTGCCTTTTCCAACTCTGTGATATTATTACTGTCATCAGGTGATCAGTGACCGAGATCTTTATTCCAGATGAAATTATATTATAAATGTATATCAGTTCATGACGCTATTATCCATTTTAGGACATTTTTGTACCACTGACTGAGACTTAGAGTCTTCATAGTATCAACCAGCTGATACTGAAGTACCAATAAAGGACAATATTTGTAACTCAGGATTGAAATGAAGGCTACTTGGTGCTCTCTGAGTGTGGTTGTTTTCTTTGCAGACAGTTCAAGATGTTTCAAGGTGTTTCTGCAAAAAAACAACCAAGCTTAGAGAAAACCAAAATCTCCTGTCCAGTCCTGAAGTGATAGTAACCTCAATACCAGAGATGGTATTCAGCAGGTTCTGACCTGTTCTGAAGAACCGGTAGCGGAAATTGTGAGTAGTTTAGAGAATTGGCAAATACCACCTCTGACTGGATATTTTACAGTATCCTTTCTACCACTAAGCCATGCCCATAGAACCAGTAATAACAAAATTTGAATCCCACCGCTGCTCAATACATATTATGTTAGTCTGGCAATGATAGCTGGCTGATTTATAGCAGATACTATAAATCATTACTGTAGGAAAGACCATTTTTTTCTTAATAATCCATCATTTTAAATCTGCTTAATTTCCACCACTGTCACAATTCTACCATGATTCAAGATTCCTCTTGAGTGCTTTGCTCTCAAGGCAGGGGTGTCAAACTTGCGGCTGCAGGTTGGGTGCGTCACGCATTAGCCACGCCCATTTTGGCAAAGGGGAAAAATCATGATATGTCATGTGATGATGCTGTTTCAAGTTTGACACCCCGTCTCAAGGGGTTAATAAATAAGCAGCATGGAGGAATAACAGAATAACAGAATTGGAAGGGACCTTGGAGGTCTTCTAATCTGACCCCCTGTTCAAATAGGCTATTCTACACCATTTCACACAAGTGGTTGTCCAACATCTTGTTTAAAACCTCCAGTACTGAAGCATCTAGAACTTCCAGAGGCAAGTTTTTCCACTGATCAATTTTTTTAACTTTCAGTAAATTTCTCCTTAGTTCTAGGTTGCTGCTTTCCTTGATTAGTTTTCATGCATTGCTTCTTATCCTGCCTTCAGATACTTTGGAAAATAGGTTCATTCTCTCTTCTTTGTGGCAGCCCCTGAGATATTGGAACACTGCTATCATATTATCCCCTGTCCTTCTCTTCAAAAAGTGAGATTGTTCTTTTATGTTTCCTACATAGCCAAATTGATAGTGCATTATTTGACAACAGGTCTGTATCAGCATACTGGTACCAGACAATAGGTTCAACCATCAGAATATCACATAGTACACTAACAAAGCACCACCCATGAGGTCTTATGGGAAACTCAAATGGTATTTCTTAGCTATTCATCATTTTTACCATCAACAGGTAAGTCCTGTTGAACATTATTATAGAAGAACGTTAGTATTTGAGTGGATCTAGGCAAAGTTACTGAAGTTACTTCTATGTTATGTTCCATAAGTTAACTTAACATTTAATGTACATAATATAGTTCTATTTGAGCACAATAAAACACAGATAGAAAAATATATAACAATAAACCAAAGGATGTGTTAGGGTTATCTCGAAACTATTACGGGAATATTGCGGGAAGGAGAAGCAGAAGCTGTTGTATCTATCAGACAAAGATACAGATCATGGCTAGTTAGCTGAGCCTGGAGGCAAAACAAGGAAAGGAAAGGGGCATTTGCAAGAAAACATTTTTATTTTCCTTTGACACTGAACATGTAAAAATTTAAGAAAAAGTTTGGTTTCCTAAGCAGTCCTGTTATTTATAAGAATATTGCAGCAACAAAAGAATTGAGCCTCATGGAAATATCATCCATCAGTGGTGCTGAGAGTCATTTAATTCCAAAAAAATATTGTCCTGCAAGCTTAGAAGCAGAGCAATTGCTGGAATTCCAAGCGTGCCCGCAGGCTTTTCAACACCTGTTCAGAAAACACAATTAAATATTTAGGTGCTACGCTGTTTGTTGAAAAATGAGCAATTCAGGATTAATTTAGGTGGGTTTTAATTCATTACGATGTTTAAATGTTATAATATTATAAAAATAATTATCTTAGAGTAAGTACCATATTTGTAAACTGGTAAGGAAAAAAACTAAGAAAATGGACTTCTTAGAATAGGTGCTAATACTGCATAATTAAAGCTGGGCACCAGAGATATGCAAACCAAATAATACATTTCCTGAATAACTCATAGAGTAGCTCGAACAAGAAAGACACGTATTTTGTCGAATTACTCAGAAACCTGTCTCAGAATATTTAGGAGTGTATGAGCCAAGTGAAGCAAGCGGAAATAATTGAAAAGTATCTCTAAATCTTACAAGAGCTTTTATGCTAGGCATCATCTGGATTTGTACGCTAAGCTGAGTACACTAACTAGAGAAAAAGAGCCAATGAAGTTCATTAAGCAAAACACACTGTGTGTGTCTTTGTGTATTTCTGTGATTGAGTTGTTCATTCACTGTTCCATTTTAAATTCTATATTACATTATTACATTACTAAGTATTTTCCACGCAGGGAGAAAAGAAATTGCATATATGCGTGTCTACTAGAAAAATAAAATAAAATAAAGCTTCTACCTTTTTCTGATCTATAAAGTTCATCAAACTTAGAAACTAGAAGAATAATTTATATATTAAAAAGTCACATTTCAGCTAATGTCTTCCCTGCTTTTCAAAACAAAGCAGTGTTTAACTAGACAGGTCTGGATTTTGCTCAACTCTAGCAACAATTAGTTAACAAACATAGTAATAATATAAAGAAACATGTATTTTCATGCATTATAACAGGCACTGTCTATCAAAGGAGATTATATGTATGGTACTGTATTTTTTGAACTACAAAAGTTGTGTTTTGATATAATTGCATCAGGTGATATAATGATTTGATTCAAATGAAATAATTGTATCAGTTGGGTAATATGTCAAGATGCATATGCCATCATTTAGTAACATTATAATGTAATGGAACCCTAGAAGCTCACATATTGTATACTGAACTTATTTATTGTAAAGTTCTGTACTTTATAATCCTATGTATTTCCACTAAAGTAAGTGCTGAAAAAGAAACTGCATGCATTGTATAAAATAATGCAATGTAGGAGTTATCCAGAAACTAAAGAATTCAAGAAACAGACTCCTTCTCCTGAAAAATCTTTCTTTATTTAGTTACTACGAATTCATGGCATTCACACACAGAAAAGTCCCGTCAATAATCCTTCTAAGGGTTAAGTGGAGGAACAGACCTTATCAATCCTTGGATAATTGCCAGGCCGACAGCTTCCAGTCACAAAGATGTAGATTAATTCCTGGCAATGAGTATCCAGGGCATGAACCACGATAAGCAAATCTTCATAATAATAAGCGAACTAATTGTATTCTGCAACCACCACTCCCCTTTTGCTTCTATTTATTCCCCAGAGAAGGACTATTCAGCATCCACGTGTGCCTTTATTTCTGAGTCAGCCACTGTTCCTTAGTTGTTCTGCTCTCCTGACAGCTCTGCATATAAGTGCATCTGGAACAGGCTCCAGCTGTTCTTTTTCCCCACTTATCTTCGACTCCAAAGGCAACTGGGAAATGTCAGATGTCCCTGGCTCTATCTCTACTTCTGATGCAGAGAATCCATCAAAGCCTTCCCAGACTCCAGGGACCTTCCCAGACTCTTATGTTTATTTTATTTATTTATTTTGATTTGTCAATTGCTTACAAGATAATAGGTATAAGTATGTACATAGTTATGAACACATGAAATGGGTATATATAAGAAAAATAAAAGGAACAATAGGACAGGGACAGTAGGTACATTGGTGCGCGAATGCACGCCCCTTACAGACCTCTTAGGAAAGGAGTGAGGTCAATAGTAGACAATCTAAGGTTAAAGTTTTTGGGGTTTGGGGAACCAAAAAGGTAGAGTATTCCAGACATTGACCATCTGTTGCTGAAGTCGTCTTTCCTGCAATCAAGTTTGGTGCGGTTAACCTTGAGTTTGTATCTATTGTGTGCTCTTGTGTTGTTATGGTTGAAGCTGAAGTATTCATTGATAGGTAGGACATTGCAATGTATGATTTTATATACCATACTTAGATCAGACCGAAGACGGCGTAATTCAAAGTTTTCTAGGTCTAGAATTTCAAGTCTGGTGGCGTAAGGTATTCTACAACGAGTGGAGGAGTGGAGAACTCTTCTTGTGAAATATTTGTGGACTTTCTCAACTATGCTAATATCAGATACGTAATGTGGGTTCCAGACTGATGAGCTGTTTTCAAGTATTAGTCTAGCAAATGTTTTGTATGCTCTAGTTAGTAGTGTAATACTACCAGAGAAAAAGCTACGAAAGGTTAGGGTAACAACTCTTAATGCCTTTTTGGCTATGTAGTTACAGTGGGCTCTAGCACTTAGATCATTAGAGATGAGTATTCCAAGGTCATTTATAAAGCTTGGATCATCAAGGTCTTGACTATTCAGCTTGTATTTTATTTTCTGATTTTTTTTGCCAATATGTAAGACAGGACATTTATTGTTGAGATTTGAAGTTATTATTTGTTTGACCATTCTGATACATAGTCAAGATCTTTTTGAAGGGTAGCAGTGTTATCTGTGGTTTTGAACAGCTTTACATCATCAGCGAAGAGAACGCAGTTGCTTTTAATATGATCACAGAGATTATTTATGTAGAGTATGAAGAGAGTCGGTCCTAGAACACTGCCTTGGGGGATACCACTACTGACAGATATGGAATTTGATAGGACACACCCAATTTTGACCATTTGTTGTCTGTTTGACAGGATTGCTTTTAACCAGTTCCTCCCCAACCTCCTCACTGTCTAAGACTGCCTCAGCTCCACTGGCAGCTGGCAGGCCACAACAGTATATTTGGTCATTTAGATCCAAGAAGATATAATCTAACACAAAAATATAACATGATATGCATAGAATACTTAAATCTTTCTTCATAATAGACTTAATGCAAGTCAAAATCCTATGTACTTCCACTAAAGTAAGTGTTGAAAAAGGAACTGCATGCATTGTATAAAATAATGCAATTTAGGAGTTATCCAGAAATTAAAGAATATTGCCTATGTTGAATTTTAGTCTTGTTTAATTCATGGGCCAAAAACAAAACATCAGCCTCACCTTTCAAGTAGAAACATCAGCTTATGAGAGGATCTGGCCTGAATAAAATATATTGTTAGTTTTTTAGTTAAGTTTTCATCCTCCATTCCTATCTGCTCTCTTTTCTGGTGTGTTTTTACATTTCAAGCTTGAAGCAGATCTTGTCTCCTTTATTTAAAGTAAATCCATTTTGGGGGAATTAAGGATTAAATTAAGGATTAAAAATATAAAGCAAATAATAAGGCAACATGCATGGAACTCTGTGAGTAAAGTTAGGTGATACAAAAACCTACTGTCGGGCTTCAAAGAGTCTACCAGTTTATCTCCTGGACCGAACCTGGATTCAGTCTCCTGGATTGAATTATCTTGGTTGGGGAATGAACGTCCGATCCTGTCATTTATAATATATTAACTTGATCGGAAAATGTCTCCTACTTTTGAAGATCCCATCCCGGTTCGACTCATCTCCTATCGGCACCAACATGCAACAAGGATGGGTGGGAGAAGGTTTATCACTCCAACTCCTCTTATTACCCGAAACGAAACACAAACAATCATTGGGGAAGTTATGGCACGACTCGAGAATTAAAACCACATTCTGTTTGGTAATTAGTTGCATTTAGAATTGTGGGATGGAAGAGTGTAGGACTAATGGGGAGGGCAGATGTTAGTTAGCTGCATGGGGTGGGGCTGATGATAAATTGCACTGAGAAATGAATGATCTCAGCACTGACTTTATCTGGTACATCCATTGTTGCCGTGTTTGAAGGAAAATGTGCTAAAATAAATGTACTTATTCACAACAAATCCTGTGAGTAATATAGTTTATTGCTAGAATTCCTACGTGTTCAAATGAAGGCTAACACCTATAGTCATTCATCTAATACATTTCATGCATAATAGGAAAATGAATCTGGATTGCTTTAGCCCTAAGATAATATCCTGAAGATATTATATACCATACTGATTCTCCATTAAAAAAAAATCCCTTCCCTATCACTGGGAAAAAATGAATTTTCTAATATGTTTAAACTGAAAATGAATCACAAAGACACCACATTTTCTTCATTTTGGCTTTCAACCATGGATCTGAATAGATGATGTGTGAACTGATTCAGAATATGAATAATTTACTGTTAAGTATCACATGTGAACTTAATATACATATAAAATTGTCAGCCTTGAAAACTTACCCAGGGAAAAAAAATCCCTCTGCCATGTAGAACAAATGATATGTTAGTAGAAACATATCTCTCATGTTCTTCTGTAGTAATAAACAATAAAGGCCAAGATTCAATCAATAGGTTATCTTTACAAATACAGGATAGTATATAGTATTGTATGGCAGATAGTTAATCTATTATGAGTACATTATTTATTCATATCACAAATTTAAGTGTATGTAACGTCTCTGACATTACCATTATTAGATAATAATGATGCTCTTGATAATGTAAGTATACTGCATATTATCAGTGTATATCTGTGTTGGCACACAGGAGATGGTGTTTTATTTCTGAAGATTATCAATGTAATATTTGGCTAGCACTAATTACCACCACCATTAAGAAATGCTTGATTCTCTGATGACCGTTTACAGAAATTTTACAGTTTCTACTAACATATCATTTGTTCTACATGGCAGAGGGATTTTTTTTTCCCTGGGTAGGTTTTCAAGGCTGACAATTTTATATGTATAAGTTGGGTTTCACAAGCCAAAAACCATGGCAGTACTCCATAGCTCAATGTGTATGGAGATTCTCAGTCATTCAGGTCATGGTGGTCCTAAAGGTGATTTTTTCAAAAGGCAACTGGACTTTATTTTTCCTTGACGACATTTCACTTCTCATCCAAGAAGCTTCTTCAGTTCTGAAAGTCTTCAAGGAAAAATAAAGGCCAGTTGCTGTTTGGAAAAAAAAAAAAAAGCACATTTGAGACAGCACTTTGTAGCTTTCCAAAGTCCTATTTTGCTGGAGAATTCAGTCATTATAGATTAAATTATTTAAATTAATTTAAATTATAGATTTAAAACAGAACAGAACAGAACAAAATATCAGAGGTAGAAAGGACCTTGGAGGTCTTCTAGTCCAATCCCTTGCTCAGGCAGGAAACCCTACACCATTTCAGGCAAATGGTTGTCTTATCTCTTTTTAAAAATGTTCAGTGTTGAAGCATTCACAACTTATAGAGACAAGTTGTTTCACTGATTAATTGTTCCGTTCGAAAACTTCTCCTTAGTTCTAGGTTGCTCTTCTCCTTGATTAGTTTCCATCCATTGCTTCTTGTCCTGCCTTCTTCCTCTCCTTGATTAGTTTCCATCCATTGCTTCTTGTCCTGCCTTCTGGTGCTTTGGAGAATAGCTTGACTCCCTCTTCTTCGTGGCAGTCCATCAGATGTTAGAACACTGCTAGCATGTCACCCTTAGTCCTTTTTTTAATTAAACTAGACATATCCAATTCCAGAAAGCTTTCTTTATATGTTTTAGTCTTCAGTCCCTTAATCATCTTTGTTGGTCTCCTTGGCATTCTTTCTAGAATTTCAACATCTGTTTTACATCATGGTGACCAAAACTGGATGGAGTATTTAGAAGACACGAGGTTGGCAAGGTTGCTGTCATATTTAGGTACAAGGGTCAAAGATGGAGGAAATCTGGAAAATGAGATTTAATTTTAAGTATTTTGAAATATGTTAAAATGCCAATGACTACTTTATTAGTCCCAGTTATTATCCCATACACAATTTTATGTTCATTCAATCTCTGTAATAATATCAGCACTAGTGACTTTACACATATGTTTTGTATGACAGCGGGATTGCATCCAAAAGAAAGTTACAGTTACATAGTAGTTTAGCTTTTATTCATTAAAAATGAAATAGTGGAAATATTTTAGCAATATATACCAGAAACTGTTAGAGCCAACCTAGATCACAGCTGGAGAATGAACCAATACAGTACATGGCTATTCTTCCTTCAGTGGATATTACTTAATTGATAGAATGATCAAATGAAAAAATATTCTTTTGTCTATTTTTAATCAATAAAAAAGAGAATATCAATGTATGCTAGATCTTTTTTTCTTACTACCCTATAACAATTTAATTTACAATTGCTTGCTGAATTTGAATGACTATGTTACCTGCCAGATCCTCCATGAAGGGGCATGTCAGTCACTTGTCATAATAACATTTCACTGTTTCAAATCTTTCATCTGAAATGGTCACAAACTTTTCAGAGATATGTCAGACTGAGACATCACCCATGCTTTCTCATTCTGCTGTCACCTCTTCATTATACGTGGGTCCCTATATTCTAACTTTCTTCTTGTTACTAGTATTTTGACATCTGTGGCCTTCTTGAAAAATTTCACATTCATAAAAATGACACTACACGTGAAAGAAATAATACTGACCTGACCATTTAAGTGTAAATTATCTAACCAGGGTAAACAAATTATTAAATTGTTTAATTAATTTTATTAAAGCTCATAGGAGTAATAAATTGTTTACTTGAAAGTACCCTCTCTGCTGTGGTATATCCACTGAACATGGATAGAATTATTATTGGGAATAGACAGGCTGCTAAATCTTTAATGAGATTTGGATGATTTAATTGAAGCTAACAGGCTTAATTTATAACTTTAAGAATAGAACATCTTGGAAATACAACTTGAAACAGGTATACTATACTGCTTCATACGTTTTTTTTTTACATCATTAATATTTTTACCTTCCCTATATACTTGACAATGCTCAGATCTCCTTTCCCATGTTGTACGTGATGCTATTGGAATATACTAGGATATTCATGATTTACATATTAATACATTAATACATATATTAATGATATCAGTATTCTCTTCCATCAAGTAACTTCCACATGCAAATTCCATGCTTTCTTTAGAAAACATTTCATTATCTTTTGACCTTTGAACGTAATCAAAGAAGATATTGGATATTAGGTGTATATGTGTCAGTGGTGGTATTCTGCCAGTTCGGCCTGGTTCTCCTGAGCCAGTAGCGCCAATAGGCAGCAGAGACCAAACTTGTTCTCTCTCTGCCACTCTGCTGTTGGCCCCACCCAGCTGCCTGGGCTCCCATACTCATCTTTATTCCCTGCTTTTGAAGTGCAGCTGCTTTGCGCAGCACAGCGGAGTGCTGCAGAGCAACTGCTGAAGCATCAGGGAGAGTGCAGGCTTGCAGCAGGTGAGTTGGAATGCCTCTCCATCTGCGCAAAGTGCGTGTTTGGCATGCCCACTGAACCGGTGGTAAAAACCTTTGAATCCCACCACTGATATGTGTGTGTGTGAGAGAGAATATTCCTCATTTACAAGAGCTCTTCTGATTTAGCTCTTTCTGGCTATGTCTTTATTGGAACAAAGTTACATCTTCTTTCTTATAGGTATATACAGACAGACAAACCACAAGCTTCAATTCAGTTTAATCTGGAAAGGAAATATTCTTCAGAATTGACTTGGATTATAGCTAACCCATCTTTTTTTTTTAATGACCCTGTAATCCCTTGCATCAGGATGGAATTGGAGTTACTGAATGGAGCTGAGTGTTTATTGGCTGGATGACCTTCCTGACGTCTATGCGGACTTCACAGCAAATATTTTCTCTTTGCACCCAGAGAGAGAAACATCTGCTGCTACCTAGGATCAAACTCACAAGCCTCCTGATTGTGACATGAGACCTCCATCTCTAGGCCACCATGCCATTCAGCTATCCCATCAAAAATAAATATTAATAAATAATGTGTTAATAAATAATAAAATGTTTATAAATTGTTCAAGTGTCCCAAAGCATATCAATATGAACAGCAATGGACATGAAACAAAATGAGGCTCAGTTCATGATTATCATTATGAAAGCTGGTGTTAAAATGCAGGTATCTGTGAAGCTTTAGTAGATTAAAGCATTTTTTGGAGTTTCTTCAGCATTGCTTCTGATATATATTTAGTGCACAGTGAAATGTGCGAGTAAATTTACCAGCTCTGGTGCCTGGTAAAACTTCCTATCATGGAATTCACTGCTTACTTCCCTCAAGACCTAGAATCTGAAGTCTACACTTAATTAGGGAAAATTCAAACACTTTGGCTTCTGTTACACATACTGCAATGTCGTAGTGATACAACGACAGAGAATATTTCTTAGAGCCTTTAATCAGTAGTTCTATTTTCCCTCTCTTCTTTACTCACAGGTCACTTCTTTGACAGAATAAATTATGATCAGCCCCTTCGTTTAAATGTAAAATTGAACAGAACTACAGTGCCACAATGCACTGTGTTCTCCCTGTCAGTATTTCCCTTTCATTAAAACCATCTTTGAAATAGTTCATCCTCAACTATCTTTGTAGCCCACCAAGAACATCATAATTTTGGAAGTTTTCTCTGTGCAGAAAAGAAATTGTACTGCCTCAAAAAAAAAACCCAGCAGTGGTTGTTTAAACAGATATTTAAGATTTTGTTACTTAGAGGAGATAACAGATAAAGAGCCGGAAATGCTTTTGAAATAAATATTTGGCTTCTTTTAAAGAAGAAGATGGGAAAGCAATTGTACATGGACTTATCTGCTTCCAGAAAATTCAGCTTGCTTCTTTTAAAGAGACAATTCTACATGGCAACTTCCTAATAGTGTCCTATACTATTAGCTCTTCTGGAGCTTGCTTTTGGCACAAAATGCATTTGTCTCTGCCAAGCTTTTCTCTGTAAATTCCTCATTTCCAACTAATACAAAGAGGAGACAACAGGAAGAGAAGTTGAGGAGAACTGTTGACAAACATGACAGACAACATCAATTATTATTGGGTAAAAGTCTGTAATTGCAAAGGATGGGCAGCAGAGTGGAGAACAGTGTTTTTATCATATTTTCAAAATTAGTGGGAATAGTTTTCCTCTCTTTTGCTAAGTTCAACATTGCTCCTGCTTAGAAATGCTGCTGAAGTTATTGACTCAAAGTTTTAGTAGTAGCAACAATGGAGTTACAGCCGATAGTTAAAACCAGAGAAAGCTCATCAATAAATCTCAACATAGTCACAAAGGCTCAATAGTTCAAAGAAACAGAATACATGCACTGGTCTGTACAAAAATCAAACCCCTAAAGTCAGTTTATAAGACCAAGGAATAAAACTTTACAGGGTCACACTTACATCTGATTTTGAAAAAAAAAAAAAAAGACAAACCTTTACTCTGCTTGTATGAATAAAATCACATATTCTTCCTATAAAATGTACATTGTCGGCTAGTGCTTTTTTTTTATTATTATGGCTAATTTCCAGAAAAAGAATGCATTTTACTTAGTGCTCTAATCAAACAGTGTGTGCATGTGTGGGTGTAGATGCATACCCTGAACGAAAAGTATATGCTAAAGGAGTTTATTTATTTATTAAATAAATTTATGTATGTATGTATGCATGCGTGTATTTATTTATTTATTTAACTATTCAATTCACACATAGGTTACTCCAGATGACTTACAAAATGCAAAATTAAATTGAATTGGAAAATTGGAAGAGCAAACAGTCCAGGAATTGAATGACTGATAGGAATTGATTGATTGATAGTCAAAGCATAACAAAAGGCAAAAGGGACTGTGATCCTGTAAAAAGCTTAAAACTGTATTTTATTTTATCAAAAATAAGTTAAAAGGAACTCTCAAGCACTTATACGAAGATCATCTGTAAATAAAAGTAACAAAGCTGCTGTCTGTGTGATGTCCTTCGTGTCAGGATTCAGAACAGGCACATCTCTATTTTCTAAAAACTCAGGCCTGCAGCCAGGAACTAGGTAATAGCAAAAACTCAGTGATACAGTACTTTGCTGTGTTCGCCACAGAGATAAATCCTATATACTGTAAATCAAGAGAAGATCTACCTGCTGAAGAACATATACATTTCTATAAATGAAGTTATATTATCTTATGCAATAGAATTATTCAATGCTCCAATTGTAATTAATTCTGAGTATCTTACAGAGCTACAACTAGCATTCGGTCTAAAATAATATTAAAATACCTCTGGAGCAGCAATAACAACATCTCCAACACCAAAGAGTATCCCAGTGAGAAACATTCAGCCTCAGGAGAAAACAAGACAAATACCATCTACAGATGTCAAAGGCCTGTGAAAAAGCCAGGTCTTAACAGCTTTGCAAAAGGCCAGAGAGTCAGCACTGACCTAATGTCAGGGGACATACTGATCCAAGGAAGGAGGCAGAACAGGAAAGGCTGAGGCATCTGTCGATGCCTGTTGTGGAGGGTAGTAACCAGAGCTACTGATACAGACCCACACAGAACAAAAAGATCCACCTTATTGTTATTTATCCCTGTTTACGATAACATATATCATCTGAGTGCATGCACAAGGGAGGGCAATTGATAACAGCAAAAATGAAGTAATATAAAATGTATGTTGTCGGCTAATATTTTCTTTATTATTATGACTAATTTCCAGAAAAAAGAATGCATTTTACTTAGTGCTCCAGTCAAACTCTCTGTCTGTCTGTCTGTCTGTCTGTCTCTCTTTCTCTCTCTCTGTGTGTGTGTGTCTATGTGTGTGACAATCAATGATTGTTGCTCCCATATAGTCATGTCTGATGGTTTATCTATAATATTCAAAGAAAAATATTTAATGAGGTGGGCAGGAGGTATAATTATTCCCTGCTTCAGTTGTTAAAAATCTCTTTTAAAGGTATTTTTCTTCATGATTTTTTAAAAGTAAATCTAGTAAAGCTATTTGAAATAGATTTAATTCCTTCAATCCGAATTTTTTTTTAAAAAAAGTCTTAGGGACCAATTAATATGAAAACTGAAGGATGAAGGAATCCTATTCTGTGAAAATATTTATAATATTTAAACTTTTCTTATAATACTGAGCAAGTTCAGTCTGTCACAGATTTTATCCAAATCTTTTACGTGCAGCCAAAATACAAGGTTAAAATTAAAACTGCTCGTTTCCATTCATTACAAATCCAAGTCTTAACTGTGACAGATTTTAAAGATCTACAATATGGGATCATTTTCTGAGTTTAGATTGGCAAGCAGAATATTTTGAAAGGGTTGTGAGGTTTCTAGATCAGCAAAACAAAAAGAAACTAAACTTGTTTTTCTAAGGATTTATTCTATATTCCTGAATTACACAGTGTATGGGGGCAAGTGATTAATTCAGACACTGTAAAGTATATTGATCTGGAATCATTTTAATAAAGAATATTTTTATATTTAATATCTTAAAAATAAGAATATGGTCCAACTGCCTTATGGAAAGATATCTACTTCTTTTAACTTGTATTTTTGCATACTTCTTCCAAACATCTTTGTCGAATAAATTCTGTTTCTTCGTTTTTCCTTTTTCTTTCCTTTTCTTTTCAGTTTAATTTTTTTCCTTTTTGTACATTTTTCTCTTGGTAGTATTGTAATATTGAAGCTTTACAAATATATTATTTGGGATATATTTAATTATTAAATTAATTTTTAAATGATAAATTGTTAAATAATCTCTGGGTTTTTTCAATCTTTAAAAAGTTAATTGTGTTTCAGTCCCTGTGAAGTAAATCTAGAAATTATCTATTAGTTTAAATCAATGGAATTTCTCTTACTCATGACTTATTAATTAGTCAAACATAGAAATACAATCCTATAGATATCTACTTTATTTAGAAAAATAGACAGAATTAAATGCAAATAAACCAGACCCAGGTAAATGCATAAGAGATTGCAACCTGAAGCATGACTAACTTTCTGTGGAATCAACATATCATTTGTTATGGCAAACTAGGCCATTTCCTAATAATTACTCAAATATTCAATTTTTTCTATTATCATTTCATAATTCTCTTTCTCTGCAACAGATATATTTGTGACTATATCAGTCAGACCAACGTTTTTAGATCTCCTAGAACAGTGGTCCCCAACCTTTTTTGTACCAGGGACCAGTTTCACGCAGAAACATTTTTTCAAGGACCGGCAAAATCAATTCTTCCTCAATAGTAAAGGGCTTCTTAGCTTTAGCAATGCGGTCCGCAAAGTTAGGTGCAGAAGTTAGCGTGGAAGTTAGCACGGAAGTTAGCGCAGAAGTTAGGCGAGGGCAGAAGTGGTTTTCTTTCAAAATAAGACACCCGGAAGCAAAAACATATTTTATATATATTTTAATCACAATTATTCATTCTTTGCAGCCTGGTACAAAATGATCCACGGACCGGTACTGGTCCGGGGCCCAGTGGTTGGGGACCCCTGTCCTAGAACACCTTAAAATTTACAAAATCAGTAGAGGAGCTTTGATGTCATAAAATTCTTAAATTCTTCTTGCGATGAAATCTCATTAAAAAGAGGGGTTGGAGAATTTTCTTGGGTGGGAAAGAAAATGATATTTTATTGTACTTTCCATGGTAATTTATAAATAAATATACCTTGGAAGTTGTAATTAACATTTTTATGAGATAAATGATTCATACTTGGTAAATTACCATGTATAAATATTCCATTAATATGCAACACAAACTTATCATAGTTTACAGCTATCAGCAGTGCAAACATATGTTCAGACACAGTGCCTCAGTGTATCCATATTTGAGGATTCCTTGGCAAACATATTGATGATTTAAGGGTCTTAAAATTGCAAAGGGAAAGCAAATCTTTCAAGTGGGCAGGGTGTGATGGCAGGGTGAATTTGTTTATGCTGGAAAAAGGAAAGATTCATCATTGCCAAAGTCCAGAGCTGTTTTTACATACTAGTTTCCTACATTCTTACTGTGCCATACAATAATCAGAAAGGAATACTGTTTACTTAGCATTACTGAAAGAGAAATAAGCTTGACTTGGCTCCAAAATTGAAAAAAAACAATATTTTAATCATTGCCATACCAGGAAAATTTAACTGGGTTCTTCTTAATGTCTTCTTTTACCACTTTGGGTGTTGTGGGAATTTAACTGGGTAAGGGTAAAAAAAATAAATGCTAACCAGTGCATCTGAATTAAAAAAGAAACAAACACTTTGGCAAGACAGACCCAGCAAAAATCTTCTATTTACAACCATTCAAATTTACAATAGCACTGAAAAAAGTGACTTATAACCAGTCCTTGCAGTTATAACTATTGTAGTTGTACAACTGCAACTTACAATCCACAGTCATGTCATTAAAATTTGGGCATTATCAACCATTTGAGGTTTTCCATGACCACCATTTCTGTTCACAGCCAACTTCTGACAGCTAATGAGTAAAACTGGATTCACCTTAATAACTGTGTGACTTATTTAACAGCCATCTTTTTAACAATAGAAATTTAAGTTTCAATTGCAATCACAAATGAGTATTATCCATGGAGAACATGTTATTAAAATTTGTCACCTAACATGAGCAAGCTTCCTGAGATGTCAGGTTATAATGTTCTATTTTTCTTTTGCAAAGCAGCATAAAGCAGTTTAGAAATTAAAGAACATTGAGAGAAATGAACCTGCAGGTATAAGTGACAATATCTTCTTCACCACATTCTTGTATAAGTTTAAATATCCTGGAGGAATCAATCATGTAATTACAGGTTTATGTACACTAATCAGGGAACTGTCCATCTCATTGAAGAGAGAGGTCCAAAACCATTAATCTTCTATCACATTATATGCCATCTATCTATCTATCTGCTTATCTACTTTGGAGCTATCTGATTTCAGGCTGATTCAGGACAGCTCACAATAAAAAACAACACAAATATAACAAAGTATATAGAATGATGATGATGATGATGATGATGATGATGATGATGTTGATGATGATGATGATGTATTAATGATAATTTATTGANACAATAAAAAACAACACAAATATAACAAAGTATATAGAATGATGATGATGATGATGATGATGATGATGATGATGATGATGTTGATGATGATGATGATGTATTAATGATAATTTATTGAATTTGTGTGCTGCCTGATTTTCAGTAACTTTGGATATGTCACAACAAAGAAATTACCATATGTTCAACAAAAACCAATAAGAGAACTAAAATGGCAAATCCAGACAACTGCACCAGAACATCTAACAAGAGAGTTGCTTATACTGTAATGTACCCCAATCCTGGAAGAACAGCTCGAGTATGGTATAGATCTTTAAAGCCTTTGAGAATACCAGAAGGATGGGAGACAACTGGATCCCATGGAGGACCTTATTCTAGATATCAGGTGCCATGACAGAGATGTCATGCTTGCTGAGTCCTGAAATATGACACTGTTTGATTGAGGAAACTGGAATACACCACTCCATCATCTATTAGCAGCTGAGCAGAAACCATGAGAGACAGGTACTCAGTTAAACATAGCTTTATGGAATTTAGAACTTTATTGGTGATAACTTTGTAGTAAATATGAATTTCACCCAGAAGCACAATGGTACCTAGTGTGATTTTGAAACAGAGGTGTCATGTGCACATGCTGATCCAGGGCTACATTGCCTCGTACAGAATTGGTGCATAAGCTGAAAGTTTTCCTTTTCTCAAAGAGCAGTGGCAGTTCTGATTAAAAAAACATTCTCAAAATTACATCTTGTGTGGCAATTGTGCCCATTCATGAATTGGCAGCCAATGTTCACAACTATTGAATCATTACTTACCTTTCAGCTGGACTATTGCAATATGTTCTACATGGGTGGTCAGAAGCTTCAGCTGGTTTAGGGTGCAATGGCACAGGAGCTATAGGGCGCCCCACAGTATATCCACATAACACAGCTGTTTCATGAACTGCTGCTCTCTTGAGATTATTTTTGAAACCTCAAATGATAAATCTATCTCAAATTGATGCAACTTTTTAATGTTATGAATTGTAATTGTTGCTGTTTATTATTCAGGGCTGGCAGATTATCAGCCACATAAATATCTTAAATAAATAAATACAATATACAAGAAAAATTACACTGCTATCTGTATGTAGTCCTCTCTCTGGTTTAAGAATGGCAAAAAAAAAAAAAGACTGTTTGGGGACATGCTATTCAGACAAAAAATCTACTGAATTTCACGTGGCCTTACATTATAGAAACTGCTATAATTAGCAACTGTTGACTATTCAAACTGATCATTGGTTTAAACTCTAAGCTTTCTTGTCTTACGAGGAACAACCTTCTGAGAAATTGACACTCCTGACATACCTGACACTTTCCCAGAATTCCCAGAGAGAGATGTCACTACTGCCAGCAACTTAAGTGTGCCAAGATCAAGTATCCCAGTTTCTTATGGGAGACAAGGAATGTCAAAATATTTTTTTCACCATTTTATGTGGAATGAATTTCATGAAAAATGATCAGTCTAAAAAAGACACAGTCCAAATGAAGCTAAGGTTAAAGAAATTCATACAGTGGATTCCTAATTTATATTTCTCCAGTCCTTTTATTGCAGCGTGGGCCTTTATGACTTTAAAAAAATGTCTTAGTGGTCAGCAAATTGACATTGTACTGGAATAACCTAGTTAAAGGAGGGAAAGACATTTAAAAACTATTCCATATCACTTGCTCTGTTCTGCTGAAATACAGTTTTTTTTCCTTCTGCAGCTTTGTCTTAAAATTGCCTACTTTCGTATTTTGGAGACAGTTCAGGGCTGCAAAAACGAACTGAAGCTTTCTAGGTGCCTGCCTTTCTCATTTTTTCATTTCTTTAATTAATATATATTATAAATATATATATATTATATATATATATATATATATATACTATCTAATATATATGTTTTTTTAAGCTCTCGCGGGTACTACATTTGTGCTGTTAGCTTCCTTCGGGGTATTATCCCCACGTTCCATTGTAGTTCTGTAAAGTTTGTAGCTCATTTAGTTCTTTTAAAAGTTGTAGCCAACGTTTCAGCAGAATCTTCACTGCCATCATCAGGCTTCTGTATGGAAGTGTGTCTCCAGTTCCTCTGTTTCAAAATGTTGAGCTGTCTATTTCTGATTGGCTATTAACCTGCGGGTCTTGTTTCATTGGGACTGGAGTTTGATGAGTTGGTGTTTCCTGGTTTCTTTCTGTATGTTTTGTGGCTTTGATGGCTGCAGCCACTCTGTTCTTGTGTTGGAGGCTTCAATGCAGCTTGGCTTCGTGTGAAAGGACAGCTGCTCTTCACAGCAAGCTGGGTTTCACCTGGGTGCCTGGGTGGGGGGGGTTTTGAGTTGAGGCATCAGAAGGGAGTCTGTCTGTGCTCAGGTGTTTGTCGTTTGTGTGGTGTGGAGATCTTCTATGTTGAGAGTCAGGCTTCCAAATGATTGAACAGTCTGCTGGAATCATCTCTTTATTCATGCTGTCAGGTCTTTGTTTTTCAATCTCTATGGCTTCTCTGATGATTCTTGTGGCTGGTTTTCTATAGTGGCTAGGGTTGTGCCATTGAGTTGATGTTGTGACCTGTGCGTTTCATGGGTTGGACTAGTGAGGAGTGTGTTCCCAGCTTTTTTACTGCATTTTGGGTGTTCATCTAGGCGGTACTTTGTCTTCGATTGGGTCGGTCCCAATGTATGTGGGCGCGGCATGATGTACAGGGGTAATTTCGTTATATGCCTGATGGTTTTCCAGCGTCAAATTTTGATTCCTCAGGATCAGTAAGATCCAGGTTCCTCAGGATCAGTAAGATACCTTACACAGTGCAGTCCACATCCAAGACTGCCTTGAAAACAGACAAAAAAATAAGCAGCCCATCCTGAGGAACCCCAAAGACAAAATTGACCTTGGAAACCAAGGATAATATATGAAATTCCCCTGTAACATCATGCCCGGGCCACATTACAATTGACAGACCAATTAGAAGAATAAGTACCCGCCTAGTCGGATTGATACAAAAAATGCAGTAAAAAAGCTGGAACACACCTCTCACTAGTCCAACACATGAAAACCACAGGTCACAACATCAACTTCAATGGCAGTAAAAAACCTAGCCACTATAGAAAAATCCCAGCCACAGAATCATCAAGAAGAAGCCTTAGAGATTGAAAAAAAGACCTGACAGCATGAATAGAAGAGATGATGCCAGGCAGCACTGTCAATTCATTTGAAGCCTGCACTCTCAAAATAGAAAGATCTTCCGACCACAAAACAGACAAACACCTGAGCACAGACAGACTCCCTCTGATTGCCTCCAACTCAAACCACCCCCCCACCAGGCACCCAGGTGAAACCCAGCTTGTCTATAAGAAGCAGCCGTCCTTTCACACGAACCCAAGCTGCATGAAAAGCCTCCAACACAAGAACAGAGTGCTTGCCAAGCAATCAAAGCCACAAAACAGACAGATAGAAACCAGAACAGCACCAACAATCAAACTCCAAGTCCAATGAAACAACCCAGGTTAAAGCCAATCAGAATTAGACCATGCCTCATTTGAAAACAAGGAACTGTGAGACTACACTTTCCATACAGAAGCTGATGATGGCAATGAGATTTCTCCTGAAACGTTTGCTTACAACTTAACCCGAAGGAAGCTAAACAGGCACAAATATAATATATATATATATTATATATATATATATGTATATATATTGTATGTGTCTCTTGGTTATTCGGGTTTCTCTCCCGCGTTAGATATTGGAAGTAATCTAGGAACGTCGATGAAGTTCATTCATCATCTTCAGGCTTGTGTCTTCAAGGCTCTGTGCTTCTCCAGAGCCTCCTGAGAGCCCCCTGAAGAGCTTAAA